>JAMPIV010018676.1:92478-207360 GCA_024509875.1 Oreohelix idahoensis | reverse complement strand
CCATCCCCCCCACCCCCCCCCCCCCCCCCCCCCCCCCCCCCCCCCCCCCCCATACCCCCCCTTCTGCATTCCTCCTCTCATTTTCCCTTTTACCCCCCCCCCCCCCCCACCCCCCCCCCCAGCGTGAAAATAGAACTTTTCTTGCAGATGCTGTCTTCCAGTTTCTCACTCGGGCTTCTGGATTTGGTGTGTGATTTCCAATGCGCCGCTCTGTCCTTATATTTCAGTCTCTCGCCCGTACGAGAAAGCAGCTCCCAAATTCCCCAAAAGATTTTAGTTTCATCTCCTGATTTGAGGCGATTTGAAGCAATCTGTGTTTTTCCTGTACTTGTTTTTCTCTTCTGTTCACTACACACTTATATTCTTCCGTCCTTCCTATATATCATTCCCTTTTCCCCATATGAGGCTTTCATTCCATATAAGTTTTATCCAAATCCGTTGAGGCTTGTTAGTGTAATAAATTTTTAAAGATTATTAGCTAACTTTAAGCCGATGTGATGAAGGTGAAAAATATTAATTATCTTTATGTGAGGTTGTGTGTGAGGTTGTGCATGAGGTTGTGTGTGAGGTTGTGTGTGAGGGTGTGTGTGGGGTTGTGCATGAGGTTGTGTGTGAGGTTGTGTGTGAGGTTGTGTGTGAGGTTGTGTGTGAGGTTGTGCATGAGGTTGTGTGTGAGGTTGTGTGGGGGGGGGGGGGGGGGGGGGCGGGTGGGGAGGTTGGGGGGGGGGGGGGGTGGGGGGGGGGGTTGGGGAGGTTGGGGGGTTGTGTGTGGGGTTGTGGGGGGGGGGTTGGGGGGGGGGGGGCGGGGGGGGGGGGGGGGGGGGGGGGGGGGGGGGTGAGGGGGGGGGGGGGGGGGAGGTGGGGTCGGGGTGTGGGTGTTGGGGTGGGGGGGTGGGGGTGGGGGGGGGGGGGGGGGGGGGGGGGGGGGGGGGGGGGGGGTGGGGGGGGGGGGGGGGGGGGGGGGGGGGGGGGGGGTGAGGGGGTGGTGGGGGGGGGGGGGGGGGGTGTGGGGGAGGGGGGGTGGGGGGGGGGGGGGGGGAGGGGGTGGGAGGGGGGGGGGGGGGGGGGGTGGGAGGGGGGGGGGGTGCATGAGGTTGTATGTGAGGTTGTGCATGAGGTTGTGTGTGAGGTTGTGTGTGAGGTTGTGTGTGAGGTTGTGCGTGAGGTTGTGCATGAGGTTGTGTGTGAGGTTGTGCATGAGGTTGTGCGGGAGGTTGTGCATGAGTTGTGAGGGAGGTTGTGCATGAGGTTGTGTGTGAGGTTGTGTGTGAGGTTGTGCGTGAGGTTGTGCATGAGGTTGTGTGTGAGGTTGTGCGTGAGGTTGTGTGTGAGGTTGTGCATGAGGTTGTGTGTGAGGTTGTGCATGAGGTTGTGTGTGAGGTTGTGCATGAGGTTGTGCGTGAGGTTGTGCATGAGGTTGTGCATGAGGTTGTGTGTGAGGTTGTGCATGAGGTTGGCAACCTCATCATGTAAGACAAATTACCACAGAAACCGCTGCCTGTGAAACACTGGACGTGAGAGCTTGACGCAAGCTTCCAGTAAGGAGACAAGTTGCAATGGTAGTACCGTGATCCACAACGAGAGAAACAGACAATGAATGAATGTAAGTAGACTGCTCTTCAGTATTTTTATTTTTGACGCGCAACATATAGTAATATACTTGTAGTACTACTAGTACACACTAGGTTTTACTTTCTTCTATGGGACAAAGCTTCAGATGTATGTCAGAGCATTGCACCACGAGTCTATGGATACTGCGGGACGAAGTACGCAACTAGGTCATACGCGAAGAAAATTCTTTAATGTCAGTAAGTCACACGCCGAAACAGCACGGGGAAACAATTAACTTGCTCTCTTTCTGTTGCATGACCTTAATGGCACTAAACAGCACCTAAATCCTTAAATGCTCAAAAAAATAAATAAAAAAAGAGACATTCTAGGAGTATTCTTATAAAGGAATCAACAATGAACTCCAGTATACACAGCATCACTTCACCAGTGGAAAGAACTCAGATAGGCGTAAGGAAAACTCTTTTATACTCAAATAACATGCAACGGCAAAAAAATACCGAAAGCCGGAGACTGAATGGTAACCCATACGTCGGGAAGGGGAGATAATCAGAAGATCGCAACATAATAAAAAGACTTGAAAGATTTCTGAAAGGGAGATAAATTTGAGAAGGGGAATAATATGATAAACAAGATGTAATGAGGGAGATGAAAAAGGAACAATTTGACAACAAAGACAGTGACGTGTAAATGAAACTGATTCCTGTCAAAATGATGAATGTGATTATAACCTCATTTTGCTGTTCTGAAAAACGTGCTGGTTACAGATTTTCTCTGCGATATCTGCGAAGTCTATTTCTCTCCCCTTTCAAATGAAATTTTACTCTCCCCCCCCCCCCTCCTTTACCCCCCACCCCCCCCCTCCCCCCCCCCCCAAAAAAAAGTTTATTCAATAATATTTTTTGTTTCTCTTCGTTTCATGTTATTGTGTTTCATGCTGATGTGGTCTTGTGTTTGCTTCTTTTATGTTCTTTCTTCTCGTTATACTTTTACATACCCATTTCTTCTGTATCTTCTTCTTACTCCGCTTTCTAGTAACCGCTTACTTCGCCATCTTATCATTTTTACTACACGTTTTAAAACCGTCCGTTCTGGTATTTTCTTCTTAAACTGCACTATTTACAACCATTCTATATGCTAATACCTACTTTTTAAAACCGATTTTTTTCTGGTAAGCTGTTCTTCTGATAGCAGTTGTTACAACCTTTCTTTCTGCACTGCTCTATTATTGCACCTTTAAAAAACTTGTCTCTTAGTACTTAGTATTGCGTGTTGTTACCGCCCGTAAAAAAAAAAAAAAATAATGTCTCTTTAGTAATTTCTTCTTTATATAACACTTTTTAAAACCTTTCTTTTTTGCAGTGCTCTGTTTTTGAAGGTTGTAAAAACGTTTCTCATAGAATTATTTCTTGTTATTGTACAATTTAAAGCATTTCTTTTTGATAATTTCTTCTTCTTCTTGCATTCCTGAACATCTTTTTTTGTTTTTGTTATTGTCTTAGTGTCGCTGAACTTTTTTCAAGGCTTTGTTATAGCAATTTTTTTAAAATCTTTCTCCTTGCTATTTCCTTCTTGTTATTTCATCTCTTTACCTGGAATCTTTCATTCCTAGAGTTATGATTTATTCGTGACAAAAAGACAGGCATGTGATCGCATCAACAAGTCGAGGTCGGTAACTGGTCAACTGCGCTCCATCGTTAGATCTTCTTCTCCTTGTATCACTTAGCCTCTGGCTGTCAAAGCAGTGAGTGACCGTTACGCTTGGCGACGTCCTGTAGGGCAGAAACGAACTGTATTTACTTTGCTCGGTTCGGTGGCCAGCCACCGTTTGGTGCCCCAGCTCTCATTGATTCTTTCCATCTCGGACTCCACAGTTCTTCTCCACTTGTTTTTGTGATGACAGCGGGGTCTCTTCTGAGGACGTAGGCGACTCCAGCGTCTACCAGCTAAATTGACGTGTATGTCTTCTTGGTTGTTCCGAGTAAGCAGTGTTGGTTGGCGATAGTGTTTGGCCAAAAGATTCGGAGTATATTCTTGAGGCAGAATGTGTGGACAGAGGACGAATTTGGTCATTTCCCTCTTGGTTACTCTCCAGCATTCCGTACCATAGAGAAGCAAACAAGTACACAGCCCTCATATAAACTTAATTTGATTTAGTAGATCAATTGTTGATCGATATTTAGAATAAATAATTTTTACGTTTGAGAAAAAGGGTGGGGTGGGATGATTTAGTAATCTACGGCTGATCGATATTTGGAATAAATAAGTTTTAAGTTAGAGAAATCGTGGACTAATCTTCTTCTTTGGCATCTTAATGTGCAGAATCGTCAAGATTAAAGGTATTTTTCCCGTTTACAGTGATAACCTACAAGGTAACCCAATTACTAGAATGGTCAAAATACCATACCTAAGGGTCTTTTATATTTAGACATACGCTCTAATATAACCGACTAGGTTGAAAGGGACGCGCCTCGCCAAAACGAGGCAAATATTTAAAAAAAAACAAGGTAACTTAATAAACTTTGCTTTATTCGTGAACTACATACGATAGGAAGGCCATCTTTTCTTTGAAGGGGAGATAACAGTCCATAAAATAACATTTAGTTTGGATTATCCACCGCTATGTCGATTCAGTTGCAGGAATCAGATCGTCTGGCTCATATTAAAGTTACATAACAGCTGCACTTGTTCAAAACTCCAAATATTCTAAAACCTTAAAAAGACACCATTTTATTAAGGTAGATCTTTAGACAGCTCAGTGTTTCTAAAGTACATCTCCACTGCTCCTGGGTTACCTACTGTTCCCTACTGTTGCAGTAAGGCTAGAAAAGCACCACCGTGTTTGTTATTGCTGATTATTATTGTTCATCAGAATCGACGTCATTGCACTCCGAGCTATTCCATAGGTGCTCAGTCTCCCTCAGCAAATGTCGAAGGGTATGAATACTAATAGTTCCTATTGCGCGCTGGTTGTATACACATGTCTCTGCTGGACTTTACGTTTGATGCCAAATTCCAGCAGTCTTAACATTGATGATTCATCGATTGCAGTGTCACTCTCTAATAAGCGATTATTAATTGCCCTCAGTATCTCTCCCTTACCCATATCCAATGCGCCTTCTATGGGTGCTCTTTGTCACAGATGGAAATAGTGCAGCAGTGATCATCCACTTTTGCCCCTCCCCATCTAGTTTATTTTTTGCTACAGGAACGCCAGATTCACAAGTGCAATTAACACGTGAGCTGTTTGAAAATTAAGCACGGTGGAACAGAGAGAGCGCGGAGCATGGCGTAATAGATTCTTTGATCAGGGGCGATGTTAAGTCTGAGACGGACCTTGGATTGTAAAACTTTCAGGGGAAGTAATTGCGTAGCTGATATTCGGCAATGCGGAGATGATGAAAGTCAAGCCAGAGAGGTTGTCGGCGGCAGAGGTGGTAAAATTACCTTTGATTCAAGAATCGAACGGCAAATGGGCTCGGGTCTGGTAGTAGGTGTGACTTTCGCATTAAAGAGCGATAGTACGGAATTAACGGATATATACCAAGTCTCTCCGATAGCCATGATCAGTTGTTCAGAAATCTATCTGAAATTCCCTAGCTCGATATCTTAGATTTCTCGTACAGAGTGAAAATTATTAAATTTTCGTGGAGTGTTTCATTTTTCTGATTGCGGCTGATCAACCTGAGTACTAGCGTTTTTTTATGACCATATGAACTTATGATCATACGAACTTATAATATTATAAGCATCCAGTGATATTTAATATTGATGAGCTTCTTGCTATGACCTGTGTGGTCCAATTTTCCTCATTTTCATGAGAGAAACCAGAAAAGAACCATTAAATTATAATATTAACTGGACCAGAACTATTACCAGATTTACTTATCTCATCAGCCAGCTGTGACGAAATCTATTGTCAGCAACATTTGTGTAACTTAACCTAGCGTCTCAGCCACCTGAGGCTAAACAACATAGGAACTATATATGTTCTATTCATCCTACGTCGGCGAGCACCACGCATGAACCTTACTCCAACCAACTGAAGGCATAGATAACTTATTGTATCCAGGACAAATTAAATCACCGACTCTAGCGACTCCCGTGAAATTTGCAGTCAGCAACTACGGCGAGTCTGTGGCTAGATTTGGCAAAACTTAAATTTGACACTAAATAGTCTTATTACTTATTAGGGTATTTCCTTGGAATGCCTGCGACAACTACTGGGGTAAGCAAAAGTCTGAAAGTGGCCACTGAATGGGTGTGAATTTAATGAACGGAGAAAGGAACTTATGTCTTTTGTTAACATCATATACTTATGTGGTTTCTTCTTTTTTTTTATCTCACTAATCTGAGTAGTCACAGGATAGATTACATTAGGAACCTATTCTTTTCCCATACTGACTATTTCATAACTTATTGTTAACTTTTGATCTTGTGGGTTAGTTAACCTCTGTTGGGATCGTCTTTTCTTTTCCTTTACCAGAGGGGGATAACCTATTTGATTAATTTCTTCTCTTGCAATTTTGTCTGTAAACCATGATCTAGTAATGTATATGCTTATTGTTGTGATCTTCTATTGATAATAAACTTTATTAAACCTTTAGTTATCGTGTTGGTCAACCCCTATCCATTATATGTTATTCATAGTTTGTTTTCACGTTCTTGCGTATTTGTCACAGAATTGTGTGCATTTGAGTGTAGTGTAACTTGTATTTCGTACAAGGAGAGAAAGTGCGTCTGTTTTAAATATCGTTGTTCAGATAGGCTGGATTAGATAAATTATTCTATACAGAGACTGTCCTTTCTCTTACACGATCACCTCGTGATAAAACTATTTCTTATCCCTTACTTTTACATTGTCATCACTATCACCTCTGCTCAGACAGGGCTATAAACATCTATTACCTATCTGATAAAATCTACGACACTCTTGAAGCTAGTCTGTCAGCTTTTGCATTGCCGCGTACACCTGCATGACCAGGACAGTAGTTCCATACTAGTTCCTGAAGATTCGAGGCGGCTATAGAGGTTTTCCATTCATGCTGGAGCCATTCACTTTTGCCCTTCACAAGCATGGATTGTCAGTCTGATACAGTAACTGCCATTGTTAATAAAGTTTATGACAGCCATCTTAAGGCTGCAGTAGCTGCCTCTACCTCCATTCTCATGCTGAAGGTTGTTATCGTGAAAGCTTCGCTATGTTCAGGGACGATATTGCCCTTTACTCTAGCAGAGAAGCTCCACCCTGATATCTCATCATGGATTACAGACAAATCAGTGTACACAATGGCATCTTCATTCAGTAAAATTAGATCAACATGGTATTTGTATGATAACGCGCGACTGAATGTTATTCCGAGGTATTTCAGCTTATCTTGCCTGTCAATTACTCTGCCCGCTGAAAGTCTGGAAGATCTGATTTCAATATGGAGTTGTTCAGAGAGCCCACAGTACACAGGCTTGGTTGGGATTGACTTTGGAGCCGGTTTCCTCGCACCATTTAAACACCTCCTGTAGTGTCCCATGTATGCTACTGACCATTTCATATCGGTCAGAACCAGTCCTGTACATGAGTATGTCATCTGCAAGAGTCAATGTTCTTCCAGGCCCAGTAGGATGAATGGTGGCTACTTTTGCTGTGTAGATGTTAAACAGCACCTGCGATAGTGGAGAACCCTGGGGTAGTTCCGGACAACTGTATATAGGTTCTGATATCCATGTTCCCAAGCGAAATGCCACTGATCTCTCAGTTAAGGCAGATCTTATCCATCTTGCTAGGCAAAGGTTAACACCGTAAGACATTACACAGTTCATTAATGTTTCAAAATTCACACTGTTATAAGCATCCTCTAGGGCAATGGCTACAGCAACCGTTTCTCGTTTACCCTGGAATCCCTCGTACACATCATACGCAAATGTTCCAGCGTTACCTCATGTTGCTTTCATGGGCCTATAGCTTCCCAGGGCATTAGGAAGGATGTGTGCACTTTCAAGGTGGCTCGTTACTTGCCTCGCAACTATCTTTTCACGTACTTTACTGTCACAGATGGAAATAGTGCAGCAGTGATCATCCACTTTTGCCCCTCCCCATCTAGTTTATTTTTTGCTATAGAAACGCCGGATTCACAAGTGCAATTAACACGTGAGCCGTTTGAAAATTAAGCACGGTGGAACAGAGAGAGCGCAGAGCATGGCGTAATAGATTCTTTGATCAGGGGCGATGTTAAGTCTGAGACGGACCTTGAATTGTAAAACTTTCATGGGAATTAATTGCGTAGCTGATATTCGGCAAGGCGGAGATGATGAAAGTCAAGCCAGAGAGGTTGTCGACGGCAGAGGTAGTAAAATTACCTTTGATTCAAGAATCGAACGGCAAATGGGGTCGGGTCTGGTAGTAGGTGTGACTTTTGCATTAAAGAGCGATAGAACGGAATTTACGGATATATACCATGTCTCTCCGATAGCCATGATCAGTTGTTCAGAAATCTATCTGAAATTCACTAGCTCGATATCTTAGATTTCTCGTACAGAGTGAAAATTATTAGATTTTCGTGGAGTGTTTCAGTTTTCTGATTGTGGTAATTTATATACTAGCCTTTAAGTGATTTAGTGTGTTTAAAGTTTTCATTATATTTCACTGAGATTTTCTGTGCTAATTAAATAACTTACAGCTAAATCCTTTTCAGCCGTAAAGTAAATTTAATTACTCGCTATTTCCCAGTAAGATATGTTTTAAATTGACTAGTACATACATTACATAACTGTCTACTGACGGTATATATTATTACTAGTGTTCATATCACGCGTTAAAAACGATAGGATAAGCTAGACACGTGTGTTTTAAATCTAATTTATAACGGAGTGGTGAAGAGGTCCTATTTTAACACGTGTTAGATATGATATTGATAACTTGGTTAAATGTTTATATTTTCTTTCCTAAAATCTAGGCTGATCATCCTGAGTACTAGCGGTTTTTTTATGGCCATTTGAACTTATGACCATACGAACTTATAATATTATAAGTATCCAGGGATATTAAATATTGATGAGCATCTTGCTGTGACCTGTGTGGTCCAATTTTCCTCATTTTCATGAGAGAAACCAGAATAGAGCCATTAAATTATAATATTAACTGGACCAGATCTAATACCAGATTTACTTATATCAATCTCATCAGCCAGCTGTGGTGAAATATATTGTCAGCAACATTTGTGTAGCTTAACCTAGCGTCTCAGCCACCTGAGGCTAAACAACATAGGAACTATATATGTTCTATTCATCCTACGTCGGCGATCACCACGCATGAACCTTGCTCCAACCAACTGAAGGCATAGATAACTTAGTGTATCCAGGACAAATTAAATCACCGACTCTAGCGACTCCCGTGAAATTTGCAGTCAGCAACTACGGCGAGTCTGGGGCTGAATTTGGCAAAACTTAAATTTGACACTAAATAGTCTTATTACTTATTAGTGTATTTCCTTGGAATGCCTGCGACAACTACTGGGGTAAGCAAATCTGAAAGTTGCCACTGAATGGGTGTGAATTGAATGAACGGAGAAAGAAACTTATGTCTTTGGTTAACATCATATACTTATGCGGTTTCTTCTTTTTTTTTTTATCTCACTAATCTGAGTAGTCACAGGATAGATTACATTAGGAACCTATTCTTTTCCCATACTGACTATTTCATAACTTATTGTTAACTTTTGATCTTTTGGGTTAATTAACCTCTGTTGGGATCGTCTTTTCTTTTCCTTTACCAGAGGGGGATAACCTATTTGATTAATTTCTTCTTTTTCAATTTTGTCTGTAAACCATGATCTAGTAATGTATATGCTTATTGTTGTGATCTTCTATTGATAATAAACTTTATTAAACCTTTAGTTATCGTGTTGGTCAACCCCTATCCATTATATGTTATTCATAGTTTGTTTTCACGTTCTTGCGTATTTGTCACAGAATTGTGTGCACTTGAGTGTAGTGTAACTTGTATTTTCGTACAAGGAGAGAAAGTGCGTCTGATTTAAATATCGTCGTCCAGATAGGCTGGATTAGATAAATTATTCTATCCAGAGACTGTCCTTTCTCTTAAACGATCACCTCGTGATAAAACTACTTCTTACCCCTTACTTTCACATTGTCATCACTATCACCTCTGCTCAGACAGGACTATAAACATCTATTACCTATCTGATAAAATTTACGACATTTACCATAGACATTCTGTAGTGGGATAATTCAATAGCTGCTGAACAGTGTTGGATCTTTACCACGTTTAGGAAGTAACCGTAGGTAACTATGTAGCCAGTCTACCGGTACCTCAGCGTTCTGTATGCTGATGTTGAAATACCTCAACAATTTCATAATTCCTGTGTCATCCAGCTGTTTTATGTATTGATAATGCACACCATCAGGGCCCGGGGCGGTGTTTCTACTGCTTTATAAAGTGTGCACAACGTCTTCTCCAGAAATGAGGTCGAAGTATATCTCACATCTTATCTCATTCTACAAGACAAGGTTCTCAATTTTTAGACGGGTAACTTTGTCGCCTTCATCTGTTTGAGCCAAATACCGACTGAATAAACTTCGCCCCTTCTCTTTTTCCGTCTTTAGTTATTTCTGTCCAATTTTTAATGTTGGTGATGGGTTGGCTTGTATTTTTCATATTAATTCTTCACTGTAACGACCATGCAACATAATGACATGAATCAGAAACTAGAAGAAACAAACTTATTATTAAACGAGCAAGTTACCCGTCCAAACATGTCGGAAAAAATTATGTTAAGCTCTTTTTTGTTGCATGTCCTGATAACATCACTAATTTTCCCCTGGTCATTTCATTGCTTTCTATAACATTTCAACTTCACTGGATCTTTGTAGTTAAACTTATCATGACTTATGGTCAATGGTCAATGTAAGCAGAATAGTTTTTTTTTTCTTTTCAGAACAGCAAATTGAGGTTATAATCACATTCATTACTTTGGCAGAAATCAATTTCATTGACACGTCGCTGTCTTTGTTGTCAATTCGTTCCCTTTTCCATCTCCTTCATCAATGCTTTTTTTTAAAATCATTTTATTGCCCTTAGTTCTAAATTATCTCCCTGTCACGGATCGTTTCATGTCGTTTTAATCATGCTGCTCTCGATATAATGATTATCTCCCTGTCTACCCAGGTGCTACCACTCCGGCTGCGGGGTTTTTATTTTGTTCTTGTGATTATTTGATTGTACGGAATTTTCATGCGCCGATTTGAAATATCTGTTCTGTGTAGTCCCCGGGACGTTTCTGTAAATACAGCCGTAGAGGTGCGAAGTGTTAAAGACTTCACTATACTAGGTCTTGCATCGAGAAGTGGGGTGACCAGTTCCCTTTTTCGTTGCCTTTTCCTTCCCGAACTCAAAGAGCAGAGTCAAGTACCCATTTACAGCTGGGTAAACTGGAGCATGTCGGTACCGTAATTCAAACCCAGCACTTTTGCCGCGAGAGACCAGCGCTGAGGTTTTCTGTACAGAAATATAAAAAACATGACTTCTGCACCATCTAGCATGTCGTACAAGGTGACCAATATGAGGTTGTGCATGAAGCTGGTACTCTCATCAGGTATAACAAGTTACAACAGCCACCACTGCTACAACAGCCACCACTGCTACAACAGCCACCACTGCTACAACAGCCACCACTACAACAACAGCCACCACTACAACAACAGCCACCACTGCTACCACAGCCACCACTACAACAACAGCCACCACTACTACAACAGTTACCACTGCTACAACAGCCACCACTGCTACAACATCCACCACTGCTACAACAGCCACCACTACTACAACAGCAACCACTACAACAACAGCCACCACTACAACAACAGCCACCACTGCTACAACAGCCACCACTGCTACAACAGCCACCACTACAACAACAGCCACCACTACTACAACAGCCACCACTGCTACAACAGCCACCACTGCTACAACAGCCACCTCTGCTACAACAGCCACCACTACAACAACAGCCACCACTGCTACAACAGCCACCAATGCTACAACATCAACCACTGCTACAACAGCCACCACTGCTATAACAGCCACCACTGCTACAACAGCCACCACTGCTAAAACAGCCACCACTGCTACAATAGAAACCACTACAACAACAGCCACCACTGCTACAACAGCCACCACTGCTACAACAGCCACCACTACAACAACAGCCACCACTACAACAACAGCCACCACTGCTACAACAGCCACCACTGCTACAACAGCCACCACTACAACAACAGCCACTAAAACAACAACAGCCACCACTGCTACAACAGCCACCACTGCTACAACAGCCACCACTACAACAACAGCCACCACTGCTACAACAGCCACCACTGCTACAACAGCCACCACTGCTACAACAGCCACCACTGCTACAACAGCCACCACTACAACAACAGCCACCACTGCTACAACATCCACCACTGCTACAACAGCCACCACTGCTACAACAGCCACCACTGTTACAACAGCCACCACTGCTACAACAGCCACCATTGCTACAAATGCCACCACTACAACAACAGCCACCACTGCTACAAAATCCACCACTGCTACAACAGCCACCACTGCTACAACATCCACCACTGCTACAACAGTTACCACAGCTACAACAGCCACCACTGCTACAACATCCACCACTGCTACAACAGCCACCACTGCTACAACATCCACCACTGCTACAACAGCCACCACTGCTACAACAGCCACCACTACAACAACAGCCACCACTACAACAACAGCCACCACTGCTACAACAGCCACCACTACAACAACAGCCACCACTACAACAACAGCCACTAAAACAACAACAGCCACCACTGCTACAACAGCCACCACTGCTACAACAGCCACCACTACAACAACAGCCACCACTGCTACAACATCCACCACTGCTACAACAGCCACCACTGCTACAACAGCCACCACTGCTACAACAGCCACCACTGCTACAACAGCCACCACTGCTACAACAGCCACCACTACAACAACAGCCACCACTGCTACAAAATCCACCACTGCTACAACAGCCACCACTGCTAGAACATCCACCACTGCTACAACAGTTACCACTGCTACAACAGCCACCACTGCTACAACATCCACCACTGCTACAACAGCCACCACTGCTACAACATCCACCACTGCTACAACAGCCACCACTGCTACAACAGCCACCACTACAACAACAGCCACCACTACAACAACAGCCACCACTGCTACAACAGCCACCACTGCTACAACAGCCACCACTACAACAACAGCCACTAAAACAACAACAGCCACCACTGCTACAACAGCCACCACTGCTACAACAGCCACCACTACAACAACAGCCACTAAAACAACAACAGCCACCACTGCTACAACAGCCACCACTACAACAACAGCCACCACTGCTACAACATCCACCACTGCTACAACAGCCACCACTGCTACAACAGCCACCACTACAACAACAGCCACCACTGCTACAACAGCCACCACTACAACAACAACTACCACTACAACAACAGCCACCACTGCTACAACATCCACCACTGCTACAACAGCCACCACTGCTACAACAGCCACCACTGCTACAACAGCCACCACTGCTACAACAGCCACCACTGCTACAACAGCCACCACTACAACAACAGCCACCACTGCTACAAAGTCCACCACTGCTACAACAGCCACCACTGCTACAACAGTTACCACTGCTACAACAGTTACCACTGCTACAACAGCCACCACTGCTACAACAGCCATTACTGCTACAACAGCCACCACTGCTACAACAGCCACCACTGCTACAACAGCCACCACTACTACAACAGCCACCACTGCTACAACAGCCACCACTGCTACAACAGCCACCACTGCTACAACAGCCACCACTACAACAACAGCCACCACTGCTACAACAGCCACCACTGCTACAACAGCCACCACTGCTACAACAGCCACCACTGCTACAACAGCCACCAATACTACAACAGCCACCACTACAACAACAGCCACCACTGCTACAACAGCCACCACTGCTACAACAGCCACCACTGCTACAACAGCCACCAATACAACAACAGCCACCACTGCTACAATAGCCACCACTACAACAACAGCCACCACTGCTACAACGGCCACCACTGCTACAACAGCCACCACTGCTACAACAGCCACCACTACAACAACAGCAACCACTACAACAACAGCCACCACTACAACAACAGCCACTACTACAACAACAGCCACCACTACACCAACAGCCACCACTGCTACAACAGCCACCACTACAACAACAGCCACCACTGCTACAAAAGCCACCACTACTACAACAGCCACCACTGCTACAACAGCCACCACAGCTACAACAGCCACCACTGCTACAACAGCCACCACTGCTGCAACAGCCACCACTGCTACAACAGCCACCACTACAACAACAGCCACCACTGCTACAACAGCCATTACTGCTACAACAGCCACCACTGCTACAACAGCCACCACTGCTACAACAGCCACCACTACAACAACAGCCACCACTGCTACAACAGCCACCACTGCTACAACAGCCACCACTGCTACAACAGCCACCACTACAACAACAGCAACCACTACAACAACAGCCACCACTACAACAACAGCCACCACTACAACAACAGCCACCACTACACCAACAGCCACCACTGCTACAACAGCCACCACTACAACAACAGCCACCACTGCTACAAAAGCCACCACTGCTACAACAGCCACCACTGCTACAACAGCCACCACTGCTACAACAGCCACCACTGATGCAACAGCCACCACTGCTGCAACAGCCACCACTGCTGCAACAGCCACCACTACAACAACAGCCACCACTGCTACAACAGCCACCACTGCTACAACAGCCACCACTGCTACAACAGCCACCACTGCTACAACAGCCACCACTACAACAACAGCCACCACTACAACAACAGCCACCACTACAACAACAGCCACCACTACAACAACAGCCACCACTGCTACAACAGCCACCACTACAACAACAGCCACCACTGCTACAACAGCATGTGTGTGATTGGTGCGCGCTTCCTGCAAAGGGACCAGCTACAGTGGTGGCTTAATGCTTTATAGAGAGGGTAAAGCAACACTACCATTATGATGATGATTTGTGTTCTCTCCGGTGGTGAGGCGATGCTGTGGACTAAAGCAGGGGTTCCCAACTCCTGGTCTACGGACCACTTATGGTCAGCGGCGCATTATCATGTGGTCCGCGGCTGCGTTATCGATTTGGTATTAGGTGATTTTATTATGCTCTGATCATCCCTACGTTTTTAGTGATATAAAAACGAAACACAGAAACAGTTTGCAAGTAGAACCAGCTTTGAGACTGTCTTTAACTTCTATGAAGGCTAATATTGAAAATCTAGTGAGCTAAATGCAAGCACGAGGCTCCCATTGAATATTTTGTAATTTTAACCACGGGAATGTATGAAAATATAGTATTTAATCAATATGTATGTGTCGCGAGAGGTTAATTGGTATAGATGATAAGTAGATAAATAAGTCTATCAGATGATACAAGTTTACAATTGCCAGATAAGAGAAATACCCCAATCTTAGAAATAAGCACTGGTGTATAGATGTCATACGAATAGTCAGACTATAAAGTTATCTGGCCCAGATGGTGATAATAAGTACCAGACGTGTAGTCGTCGTCTCTCAAAAACTATACTATGATGTATTATGCCTAGGGTAAATAATGAAAAATGTAACTTCAAACCAAACAGTAGAAAGTTACTCAAGTCCTCAGGTACAATTAAATCAATGTATTATGTATACTGATTCTTCTTTTCCCTTTTATGAAAATAAATGAAAGGCAAATAAAATTGACATTTATATTTACAAAATACAATGTGTAACTCACTCTATTAAATTATACACTAAATTAATACAATATATTTTTCCTCTAAGGGATGACACTTTATATTCTAATGTCACTTAATTTTACTTTCACTGTTGAATAGACTTATACTATTAGTTCTTGAAGCACTGTTCTCAAACTTAAATATAGTCACTTTGACTTATGAAACTGTCTTTACACATGTATTGACTTTATAACAAATGTTATCTCATCATTTGAGTTAGGATTTGTGGTAGTAGTAGTAGTCCATATATTATGAGTCAGTCTTTTTATAGATGACTTATCTGGGTTGACTTCACCGTTCTATCAATCTGGTTTAGACAGTCGCTGGCGATCCCATGCAATAGGGATTCCAGACCTGATCTGGGTAATTTTAATGCTTCTCTTGCTATCACTGGTATACAAACAGTCTTCTGCCGTGCTGACAGTAATATATGATTTAACCTGCAACAATATAATGTCCCTGTTAGAGCCCATTCTGGCCATCATAAATGTTAAGCTCAAGTTCTCCATAAGTGTAACAGTCCAACTTCATAGTGTTAGTGTCCTGTGTAGTGTTGGAAGCCACCATGAAAGGTTACAGCGCAGGGTAGGTGTGAGTAAGGGGTCAGGTCAACCCAGGCAGTACAGTACAGGTGAATGTAGGTCACCAGGTGTTGAGGCACTGACAGGGTGCAATGAAGACTCTCTTAAGGTACATGCTCTCAGATGTGTTGTAATGATCGTAGCAATATGTGGTTGACAGTATGTGTGGGTGAGTAGACCTCATGATAAGGTGTGGTACGCGAATGTGTATAGGTTCTGGACATTGGCACAATACCCACTCAACCACATGTAGAAAGTCAGAGAAAATTGGTAACAGCAGCTGACTTTTACAATGTTTTAATGCAATACGATATGAGAGACGCCGACATCAGGACATAGTCATTTGACAATACTCAGGAACATTGTAGACATGACGATAGTACAATACAGTTACAGCATCAACAGTTCATCAATCAATAAGCTGGGCATACATATACGATTGCTGACTCCAATCGAACTCCCTTCCAAAAGCCACAGCATAAATACCCCGCATTACCAGCGGGTATTGATAGATGAGTTTAACAACTCTATTCTGACACAAGTACATCAGTTTCATGGCCTAGCATGCAGTAGGCCGCAAGATGGCAGGCCTCTAGGTCCAATGGCCTCTGTGGTATTTCTTAGCAAACAAGGTGGGTCAGACCCTGTCCAATATGATACCGCTGAAATAGCGGGATGCATCAAATATAATGTTCTCTGGACATACACAGGCACTAAGCAAATACAGTCAGCATAGTTCAAGAGCTCAACTCTTGTATACTTGATAGGGGAAAAGTCGCTGAGCTGGTAAATAAATGTGATACGTGATTCTGATAGTCAAGGAAAATAAATCGAAGGATAATTTACCAGAATTATATATATATATATATATATATATATATATATATATATATATATATATATATATATATATATATATATATATATATATATATATATATATATATATATATATATACCTCTAAACAGAGATTTACCATTATAAAAAAAACCATTGCTTAAATCCTTCACAAAAGGCGACGGACAGATATAAGTTAACAAATGTTCAGCGCTAAGCAACATTGTTCTTGCCTTCTGAATTATCTTGTGGATCACCCGTAGGTTAGAAGTGTCATTACCCTTCTATCTACATCTCTGCCAAGAGTAATCTTGTGCAAAGGTAGACACCTTTGACGACCCATTTAGATACTCTTGAGTTTTGGCTACTGTTGGGCCATTACTGCAAAGCAGGGGAGGCAAACCGTGACAGACACAAGGAAGTGATTCATTGACAATTTGTAAACATTTCGGAAATAGAGACCACAGAGATGTGGTTTTACAGAAGAACAATAAGAATATAATCAACAGTTAAAAACGAGTAAAGAGGATTGCTTGAAAGAGGTCAGTGAGCAGAGAAAGTTGATAACTCACATTAGAAGACAGCAGTCTACTTTTTTGGGGCATGTAATGAGAAGAAAGCTGGAATTTATCGTGAAAAAAAACAGGAAAGTTTCATGCAGAGGCGTCACTAGGGTTGGTATCACCCGGTGCGGTAACTCATGGTGTTACACCCATGGACCTCCTCCCGTACCAGATCATTCAGAATCCTTAGTAATGTTTTTTGTACTAATGTTACTCGTAAATGCATATGGAAATATACTCATAAATGAAATAATACCAAAACAATAAACAGGAACAAATACACAAGCATTTCAGCACTTAGTGAACATCTCGACTAAATCAGAACTTTCCTTTCCTGGCCTTCAAAGCTGCGAACGTGTGAATTACTTCATCGAAATCAATGCGCATGCGTATTAGAAGGTTCAAAAAGTAAACTAGCATAGAGTTTTAGCCTTGTAGGTATATTGATACAGTACATGTAAGCTGGGATTACGAAAAATGTTTTTGTGGTTATAACTAACTACAGGGATATTGTTATAAAAAATAATAAATTACTTCTGAAACACTGCACACAAATGTTATCGACTCATTTTGGTGTCACCCCCTCAGCTGATCACCCCCTCTGATGGTGTCACCCGGGTGCGGTCCGCACCACCCTAATTTCCTGACACAACAGGAGAGAACGACATAAAAAGACGATACTGGACATCATGGCATTTGGAACGAACGAAACAAACGAACTTTATTTTCAAAAGGTTAAGAATCGGACACACAGGCCGGTCTAACATTCTGCCCTTCATATTCATTTATATTTTGCATACTGTTCTCTGTCAGTACATCACGCAAAATCAAATTTTATTGACATACAAGTAAGTCACCCGCCAAAACATGTTGAGAAATAATTAGGTTGTTTGCTTTCTGCTGCATGGCCTGATGACATCACGAAATGTGATAATTTCATTCATTTCCACTTTTTTTCAGAAGTTCTAAAACACGGAAACAGTGGGGCACGAAAGCATAGAAGCTTCATCTATGATGAGCAATGAAGTTTCACTGCCTAAATGTCTAAATATATGTTGGAGACATTTATTCATACTTAAATGAAAGTTATTTGAGATTATTACTTCACTAAATAAATTGTAAAATTTAACGACTCCTTTAGTGTTTAAAAGCCATTAGTTTACAAAAATAAGGGTTTGTTTTAGTTTTTTATTTATAGAATTTAAAGCACAATAACATACAAATTTGATAAGAGAACAGCAATAAGTGATAACTGAAACTGGAAGAGTCGCAGTTCTGTATTATTTCGTTTAAATTAAAAGAACCATCTTATAATCTTGCCGACTCGAAAAGGAGCCGCAAGGCAAAATTGAGAAAAGAAAATACAAACTTAAGTTCTACTAAACACATTTTGATTCATGATTAAATTGGTAAACAAGTAGGGAAAACACTAGATGCGACAGAAATGTGATTTTAAAGAAGAATGTTAAAAATACCATGGAAACCCAAAAAGAATAATAAGGATGTTGTCACATAATTTTTGCGTCGATCTCTTGTCCTCTCCGTCCGTATTCAGTTACATTTGTTGTGAGTACTGATTACTTGAAATTTCCGTGGTCGGCGCATTTCTTTCACTGCTATCAAGCATATATTAGCTATTTTCTCATCACCTTACACTCCTTTCAGTAATAATTCATCTTGTCTGTTTACCTGACCATCCCTGCTGAGAGAGTGGAGAGGTGATGCAATATTGACCGACAGTCATGTTGGTAAAATTCTCGTGTACCAAACCTTGGCCGCTCCGGGTTAGCACGACGTACGCCCAGCCAGTTCTTTTAGCGCTGATATGGCAATTAGGATTCCCTTAATACTGTCGAGAAGAGTCACAGCCCAGATGGGAATACGAGGGTCGGTGGTTGCACAAGGACGGGGAGATAAATTACCCGTCTGCGGACATATTACAGACATGCACCTGAAAGACGGAATGTTGTAATAAGCTTCCGGCACAATTATTACAAAGATATTACTTGAGATAAAAGTAAGACGGTATTTGTAATCACTGACAAAAATAGTACGAAAAATTGACTTCTATATTTTGAAGGCATGACCTTTGCATTAACGCACAGAAATTCCCTAGTGTGCATATTTTGAGTTACCCATCAAAGCACACGGGTTTTGAAACGATTGAAGGGCATTCGAAACATAGGAAGAACAAAATTACTGATTGGACCCTACCGAAATCGTAACAATGTGCGTAGTCAGTGAAAAACTCCATCCTTTTCTATAACAGCCAGGAGATAACCAGATGTATGAGATCAGTTCACTCTCCTTAGTTTGACTTCAGCAAGACAGACACGTCTGCCGAAGTATAAAATAATGTCCTCAAAAATATCCTCTAGATAATAAAGGTTTTCCAAACCTAGTTCATTTAACAAAGTAGCAAGTAATGGTCCTTGGGACCTGCATCAACCGATGCAGTACAATACAGCGACATGTGAGCTGGGAAAACATCTCGTGACGACGACTTTCGAAGACAGGCTATGAATCGAAATCGCTCACGACCCAAAAATCGATAGAGTTAATGAAAAGTCAATTTACCTTGCCTTCAGGAAATACACAGAAATATCACGCCTCCCGACATGTGGGAAACACTAGAGGTATTATCTCGAATAAACGAAATATCCATTAAGAGGACTACACATCCCTGACAGAACAAAAAAATAGCGGAGATCCCCTCTTCAACGAGGCATCTCTTTCGCCATTCAAATCGCTCACTCCACTAGTGGTGGGCGGAAACCGATCGACCAAAAAGCAAGACAAGTCATGCGCAGTCCAGCGCAAAAAATGACCACAGCTCAAAACTTAACTGCATTCAATACCAACGCGAGAAGACAAATGCTTACCGAGAAAAGTGACTATAAATTTCAAGCAGTTGTTGCCCTTGCGTTATAAAATAGATATTGTAATAAAACGATGTTGCGAGAATTTATCACGCAACATATCACCACCTCCTCCCGATAAAAAAAAAAATGTGGAACATATTTTTTTTTTTAAATATCAAAGAGCATGCGATAAGCGGCTCAAAACGCACGAATTATGCGCTGATAATTAATTAAATTGCCTAACATGAGGCTAAATATAGAGTGTCTGGTGAGGATATACCTCAACAGAAAAATAAATATGTCTCAAAAAAATATTCACATCGGGGAGGTGTCACCAACACACATCACGTTAGCATGTAAACACAATATACGTATGCAAGTTACCATAATCATCATTAAACAGCATACTCTAATATTGTCTTTAAAAATGGATGTACAAATCTGATAGGAAAATTTAAATAGTACATTCTTTGACATGTAATGACATAAGTACATAGTAAAGTTAAACTACATGACGATCCAGGACATATGCTCTGGTATTCCGAGGGTAAGTACACAATCTAAAACTCGTCATGCTTGATACTAGTAAGGTAAGTCCTCAGCTCAACAATGACATTCTGAGAAAGTACAAGCAATATAATGCTAATTAATAACTAATATGCTTCATAAGGTACAATACATTATTAATAATTGTGGCTGTTTACTAAACTAACGGCCCTTATATTAACCACCCAGTCCTCCTCTATCATCTTAAAAAACGAACAGAAGAAGATGACAACAAAGCACGATAGTGTGTACATATAAAGTAAGTACAGATGTGCTAATCTATTGTAGAAATATAGGTGTGTTATGACTCTGTAATATATGGAAATATAGGACAGAAGTATTAGTTGGAGTCATGTGGGCATCTAGACAAAATGTCAGCCATCACATTATCCGCACCACGGATAGCTCGTACCGTGAAGTGAAAAGGTTGAAGAGCTATAGCATATCGAGTGGATCTCGAACTCTTCAAATTCTTAGTCTGAATAGCTGTAAGAGCTTTCTGATCAGTCTCTAGAATGAAATGTGCGCCCAGGAGGAATCTTTGTAGCTTTAGAATTGACCAAAAAACCATCGCTAACAACTCACGGTCTAAAACGAGTAGTTCCTCTCTGCCGCATTTAGTTTTCTAGAAATGTACATAACAGGATGCAGAGTATTTGCATATTCTTGCATCAGTGCTGCTCCAATCCCAGTGGATGAAGCATCACTCCGAAGAACAAAAGTCCTATCAAGAGTAGGTAATCTTAAGATGGGAGGAGAAGAAAAATATATTCTTGATTTGGTCTAGTGAAGATTGGCATTCTTCAGACCAACGGACCAGATTAGGCGAACCTTTCTTCAACAATGTTGAGAGAGGTGCCATGATCGAAGATAAATTTGGAATAAATCTCCCATAAAATTGAATTAAACCTAAGAGACTCCTAACTTGTTTCTTCGTTTTAGGAACAGAGATGTTCAGTATTTTGGAAGTATTGTGGTCTTCTGTCTTCAAGAGACCATGACCAACACGATGACCCAGGAAAGAGATTTCACCAAAACCAACAAAAGCTTTAGAAGGTTTCGCTGTCAAATTATTCTCACGTAGAGTGGACAGTAAGTCATATAACCCTAAATAGTGATCTTCCCAGGTATCACTGAAGAGACAGATGTCATCTAAGTATGCGATGACATCCGAACGATGTGACAGAATTCGACGCATCATGCGAACGAAAGTGGCAGGGGCGTTCATGAGACCAAAGGCATAACATTCCATTGAAATAGACCCCTAGGTGTAGAAAAAGCAGTAAGAGGTTTGGCATGCTCTGCTAAAGGCACTTGCCAATAACCTTTAGACAAGTCAAGTTAGTGAAGAATCTAGAATTAGAAAGTCTAATCAGTAGATCTTCTAACAAAGGCATCGGTTCAGCATCGAACTTTGTGACCTGATTCAATTTGCGATAATCAACACAAATTCGTATGTTCTTATCCTTCTTCCGGACAATAACCATGGAAGAAGAATATGGTGAAGTCGATGGTTCAATTATATTTAATTGAATCATTTCATCCAATTCCTTTTCCACTTGCGACTGAAAGTGTATAGGAATAGGATACGGCCTAACCCTAATTGGATTATTGTCGGTAAGAATTATGTCATGTTCTATGACATCTGTGTGTCCAGGAATGTCAGTGAGAACATCCTGAAATGTTTGTAACATCGACGAGACTTGTCGATGTTCGTCACCAGAAAGATTAGGAGAAACAGAAACGTTTTTCCAAGATTCCGTGGAATGTAATGGAACCACTGGAAGGGAAAGGTTGACATCAGAGAAGGTAGCTTCCTCATCCTGTATGACAGACAGGGATGAATAATGACCGTGAGGTGCAGGAGCATCATCCGTTGCCTGGAAAATAGGCAGCAAATAGTCCGGACGTTCGTGAAATTCCGAAAGCATGTTTATGTGGAAAGTTTTATGCTTTCCATCAATATCGACCACATAGTCAACATCGGAAATCCGAGGGACTATTGCATACGGACCTTTCCATGCAATAAGAAGTCTATTTTCCCTACTGGGGAGTAGGACGAATGCTTTGTCACCTGGACAAAGTTGTCGTAGACATCTATTCTTGTTAGCAAACTGTCTTGCCTTCTCTTTAGCAATTTCTGATGAAGCAGTTGCTAGCTTACATGCCTCAATGATCTTTTGTCTAAGAGCAATGACATACTCATATGAGGATTGAGTTTCATCGCTAATATCATCGGCAGTGATGAGATCGTGTAATAAAGACATAGGGCCGCGTGGACGCGCGCCAAAGACAAGTTCGAAGGGAGAAAATCCTGTGTGTTCATTAGGGACTTCTCTATAGGCAAAGAGAGCCGCGGGTAAAAACCTGTCCCAATCTTGAGGATGATCTTCAGTTATCTTACCAAGCAAAGTCTTGAGCGTTCTATTCAGACGCTCAACTAACCCATTAGACATAGGATGGTAGATACTACTGAGAGATCGTTCAATATGTAAGGTAGACATTACCTGTGACATAGTGTCAGATATGAGTTGAGTGCCATGGTCTGACAATATTTCTCTGGGGAACCCCAAGCGAGAAAATATCAACCAAAAGAGCATCTGCGATATCTGTAGTAGATATGCTCTTAAGAGGAATAGCCTCTGGCCAACGTGTGCACATATCGACACATGTAAGGATAAACTGATGTCCTCTGGCCGACTTGACCTTAAAAGGGCCAATAATATCTATGGCCATTTTCTGAAACGGCCGAATAGGATGTCAGCAGCCTGGATAGGCGCAGCATGTCGTGGTCCTCTAGATTTGACCTCCTGACATACCTTGCATGATCGGCAGTAAATACGAATGTCCTTATTGACAAAAGGCCAAAAGAAAGCCGCAAGGACTCTCGACTTCGTACGGGCAAAACCCATATGTCCAGCACATTGCGAGTCATGAGCATGTTGTAATATTTGCACTCTCATGCTCTTGGGAACAAGAATTTGCGAATGTGCCGACGTAGTCGAATCTTGTACCATACGTACAAGTACGCCGTTTCTCATTGCAATCCAAGATTTTCTATTTGTATCCTGATTCGGATCACCTTTCTTCGCAAGAACGAAGAATTTTTTTAAAGAAGGATCTTCTTCTTGCAATTTTATGAAAGAGTCACGAGTAATCACTAAGTGACTATCTTGGCTATCAACTTCATTATCACTATTCAGTGAAGTTTCGGGTGTTTGTAGAGCTTGTGCTCTTGTAACTACTGCATTTGTAGCTTGCATGTTATTATCTTCCCAAGCAGCAATCTGCTGTGGGGTACACTCCCTAACTCCGTGAATACGACCAATAATAAGGTCCGCAATAGGATTAGGTAAGAGACAAGCATGCACATCTCCAGTAAAGAAAGGAGTGGCAATGCGAATTACAGCAGTAGGATATTTTTCTAGAGTGCCGCCAAATGTGACACATTTAATAACCCTTCCTGTAGCACAAGATGGATCTACAAGCGATTGTCTAACACCAATAGTGGTGCATCCGGAATCGAAAAGTAGTGAGACCGGAGTATCATTAACAAGACCCTTATGTAGGATTAAAGAACCCCTCCCGTCATGCGCCACAGCAGCAGGAAGAGCGGGAAGTGGGTGACCACAACTCAAAGTAGTTATGGTACCCGGTTCGAATAAAGTACTGCATTGGGGGCATTTGTTTGCTCTCTCAAAGTCAAAAGCAGAACCAGTGACAGCGTCAAAGTTTTACTATCAACAACATGATTACAGGCTCCCTCAGTTTCCTGTTGTACAGCATTAGCCTGCTGATATCTCTTTTTTTTGTGTTGAGATCTACCCCGACTATTATTACCTCTGAAGTTATCAGAGTTATTATTATCTCTGCAGTTATTATTGTCTCTATTGTAATTGTTATCCTGGTTCGAATTCCAGTTTCCACGATTACTATCATGTTCACATTGATGCGAACATCTATTTGTTTGGTTCTGAGGTCTTCGGCAGGAATAACCTCTATTACCATATCCTCTTTTGAAATGCTTATAATTATTAGGGTGATAGTAACGAGTACTATCAGGTTGTCTCCAATTCTTCGAAGAAGAATCACCATGAAATTGATTTCCATGATTTTGACAGAAATTACCGCTACTCTTTCTATCAAAATTTTGTTGGGATCTACGAGCAAAGTTTTGGCCATACGGAGCTGCCGAAGCAACTGGTAAACCTTCTTTCACCTTAGAGTTACCCATGGTTATGTGTGGGTGCGCAGTTACGTATTGGCAACAGAAATCTTCCATTTCTTTTATTGTTTTAGGTTTACGTTCATGAAGGAAAGCAAGGAAAGACTCATTGACAGACGACATGACTTTGTCTCTAAGTATTAAGTCCATAAGTCCTTCATAAGTTTTTTCCGTCTTAGATAGTTCAACCCATCGTGAGAAAGTAATGCGTATTCTTGCAATAAACTCGGAGAATTCAACTCCATTTTCAGGTAACATGTTTTTAAATTGTAGACGATAGCCGTCTTCGTTAAGCTGATATTTCTTTAACAAAGCGGCCCTGACAACCTCATAATTGTTCTTGTCAGGTTCATCCACCATATTTAATATACTTAGAGCTTTACCTGTCAGTATCCCTGATAACTGATAAACATATTTTGCTTTGTCTATGTTATGAGCTGTACATGCTTGTTCAAATCTGTCCAGATAGAACATTATGTCATACTGGAAGGACTAAATGTTGGTAACTTAATCTTAAAAGTATCATTATTAGCCTTACCAGAAGATGAACCCTTGTTTGAATCATTACCATTACTCATGCTCGTCAATTTCAATTTTTCCAACTCTAAAGCTAAGACCTTTTCTTCATGTTCCATTTTTGCTTTCTCTTTCCTCTCATCAGACTCTCTCTGTAATCTTCTTTCCTCAGCCTGAGCCTCTTTTTGAAGTCTTTCATTTTCAGCTTCTTTTTCAAGTCTTTTATTTTCAGCTTCTTTTTCAAGTCTTTTATTTTCAGCCTCTTTTTCAAGTCTTTTATTCTCAGCCTCTAGCTGTAGCTGGAGTTTTCTCTCCTCAGCTTCTGATTCCCTTTTTTGTTTTTCCATTTCCATTTGGAATCTCTTTTCATCCACCTGCATCTGCAGTTTCTTTTGTTCAGCTTCCATATGCAGTTTCTTTTGTTCAGCTTCCATTGCTTTATCATATCGAGCAGTTGCAAATTCTTCTAACTTATCACCAGTCTTCCCAAGCAATTTACCCTGCTCAATAAAGTGCTCAAATGTAGACATGTTGTCTAACATATGAGTCCAAAACCTGAAATAATTAACTAATTTATTTCAAACCTAAGTGTAACAAGTCTTAATTAAGCACTTGTATATTCACATCACATTATATTATCCCAGTCTCTGTGGGAAACAAGTCTCCAATCAAAGAACTTGTATATGAAATATCAGCAATCAATTCTTGATCATAAGTGCACTTCTCATTCAATAGTGCACGACACTATTCATCATTCATTTATCATCAGTGTAGTAGTAACAGTGCATTAGCATAGCCCATTAACTAATTACTATAACTGTAAACAATGACTATGTAAACACATGCAGAATGTAAACATTGAAAATGTAAACAATGCAAACAATGTAAACAATAACAATGTAAACAATAACAAAGATCAGCAACAATACAAAAAAACGTTCGCAGAAATCAACTAAAAATAAAGCAGAAATTAATGAAATATCACAAAAAATGTGACGATATCTGCGATATAATTAAACAAAATACATGACACCACAGTGTATAAACAAAAATGTTGTATGAAACTAAATTATAGACAAGAGTAGGCTAACAAATACAAACAAATCAAAACAAAACTAAAGAATGCGAAATAATAACGAAAACAATATTAAAACATGTCATCACAGCTAACATAAATAGCAACAGAAGTCGCTTAGCAAATTCCAGTATCGGAAATTTGCAAACCCTACAGAAAACGCTCACAATAGACGACCTCTATGACGTGGCATAATCTAACGGAGACACCACCCAACCGAGAACCCGCTGAAATATAAACATATAAATATACAAATAACATATAGACATATAACATATAGAATGAGATGATACACAGAAGACTCAGCAGAAGTATAAGGGCACAGTTTACATACAAACAGGCCACTTAACTTATAGGCTTCCAATCGTAGAACAGCAGAAAAAACGGATGTCAATCAACGTCCTAAAGAGCGAAGCTCCAACGATGATGGCACATCTGAACTGCTTCCACTGCTAACACGATGGTACAAGAGCTTCTGAAATACTGTGTGTTGAGTTGTTTCGGCACTTGACCTTCTAATCCAAAAGTAAGTTGATGGAAATCGGTACTTGGCCTTCTTCAGAAAACAACCCGTTTCAACCGGCACTTGACCTTCACAAAAACGACAGCACTGGAACCTTGACAGCAGCAACTTGCTTGACTTGCGTAAAAGATAACAGCAGTCCGAGTTATCCGGCAACATGTAACAACGCCGGGTACTGTCAAATTCTTGTTTCCGTCAAAAAGTTGAAATTTTGACTTTTACCGGGCAACGCCGAGTACTTTGAAAATTTTGAAGATGTTGACTGTATTGAAGAATGTTAATTTCTTGAAGGATGCTGATGAATTCTTGTTGAAAATGAAGTGGGTAAGGGACCCCGTGTTTGCTGGTACCAGAATCAAACCAGCTTATGGCCACCAAATGATGCGTGATGCCATATGATGATGGATGGTATCCGCATGTCTGGTTTTGTGTAGTGTGCAGATGTGTTCAGTCAAAACAATGTTCATACAAAAATAACAGGGCAATCCACATAGGACGTCAGTAAACTCACGACGTATAAAGTCAATGATTCTTGTAACAGCCGTTGACGTTTTTCTTCATTATTTATTGTGGACGCCACAGTGACAAAATGGTTACGCGAATATGTAGGCACATCAAACAGTCATTATCACAGCAACATTCAATACAGCAATAGACGGTAGACAGCATTACAATGATGAGTCAGATGCATGTTATATTTCATAGTGCTGTAAATGTAGTCAGGTGAAAAACTCCATCCTTTTCTATAACAGCCAGGAGATAACCAGATGTATGAGATCAGTTCACTCTCCTTAGTCTGACTTCAGCAAGACAGACACGTCTGCCGAAGTATAAATAATGTCCTCAAAAATATCCTCTAGATAATAAAGGTTTTCCAAACCTAGTTCATTTAACAAAGTAGCAAGTAATGGTCCTTGGGACATGCATCAACCGATGCAGTACAATACAGCGACATGTGAGCTGGGAAAACATCTCGTGACGACGACTTTCGAAGACAGGCTATGAATCGAAATCGCTCACGACCCAAAATCGATAGAGTTAATGAAAAGTCAATTTACCTTGCCTTCAGGAAATACACAGAAATATCACGCCTCCCGACATGTGGGAAACACTAGAGGTATTATCTCGAATAAACGAAATATCCATTAAGAGGACTACACATCCCTGACAGAACAAAAAAATAGCGGAGATCCCCTCTTCAACGAGGCATCTCTTTCGCCATTCAAATCGCTCACTCCACTAGTGGTGGGCGGAAACCGATCGACCAAGAAGCAAGACCAGTCATGCGCAGTCCAGCGCAAAAATGACCACAGCTCAAAACTTAACTGCATTCAATACCAACGCGAGAAGACAAATGCTTACCGAGAAAAGTGACTATAAATTTCAAGCAGTTGTTGCCCTTGCGTTATAAAATAGATATTGTAATAAAACGATGTTGCGAGAATGATCCCAAAGTCAATTTGGGGTAAGCTGTCTATTTATAATTCTTTATTTTGCATTAATAACACGTGAAATAATATGTATATATTGACATGTGAATATTATTATGTGAAAATTGGTAGTTTACCATACTGTCATACGAGGCTGGCAACCTCAGCATATAGAATGATGATTTCATGAACCACCACTGCAAGGGCTGGTGACTGCTTTATGCGAGTTTCTCGTAGAGAACTAAAAGCAGAGGTAGTCCCAAGTTCCACATGCAGCAGGACGTGAATGATGACCACAAATGATGTATATATTCGATTTATGTTATTAACCTTTTCAACCAATGTAAAGGTAAATATAAATCTATTCAACATAAATGTAATGAATGGTTTTCCTCTCAATGGGATTAATATTAATTCTCAACGATGGTAACAGTTCTGAGATAGATGGGATGGTGGAATAGGAAGAGGAGGACACATTAGTATGTGTCGGGAAACACAATACCCAAGAGGGTATTTGTTATCTTCTTTAGTGATACTAGTTGGTGGTACCAGTTGAGGGTACTATCTCTAGAAAAAGTGATGGTATAAGTGGCCTGAAGTCGACGCTAGACACCATAATCAGACGGGTCTTAGAGACGCGGGACCAGCTTGGCAGTTACTCCATGACACTTCTTGGAACGTGCTACAACTTTCAAAATTGACCAGTGACGAGTGAGATCCAGTCATCTATCTGCAAAGAACTAAACATCAGCTGGAGCAGAACAGACAAACTCATTAGCAGCTAAGTAGAAACATAAAAGCTGCCAAGTGAACTATTCAATTTCTTAACCCAGTGAAGACAACTTTTTCTATATTGAATTATTCATTTTTATAACTGTAAAAACATAATTGATTATTACATTTGTTACTTGTATAAAGACAAATCTAAAGTTGATTTAATCACTTTGAATGTACTACAACCATATACAGTTTCTTAAATGCACTTAAACATAGCTGTATAATAACAAGAGGAACTTCACTGAATTAACTCAGCTGGGGGCTTGAACGAGCTAACGAATTTTAAGAAAACCTTATTCTTCACAAAAGCTGACGGCAGATACTAGAGTTAACATTTGCTCAGCCTCATGCAGCATTGTTCTCGATTTTCTGATTATCTTGTGGAAACTCAATTGAGGTAGAAGCATCATTATCCTTCTACCTACAACTCTGCCAAGAATAATCTTTTTGCTAAGGTAGACACCTTTGAAGACCCACATTAGTTACTCTTGAGTTTTGGCCACTGTTAGACCTCTACTGCAGAGCTAAGGGGAGGCAACCCGTGACGATGTCCTGAGAGAGGCCAATGCGCAAAGGAAACGTATTTCACAAGTTAGAAAGAAGCAATCTTTTTTTTAGGGAGGGGGGGGGATGTTTAAAGAGAGGAGGAAAGCTGGAATGTATCGTGACAACAGGTAAGATTGAAGGACATGGAAATAGAGGAAGACAAATAGAGCAAATACTGGACACCTTGACATCGTGGCATGGAAGGAGGTCAGCAAAAGAATTGATTAATTGTACTGGAGACAGGGAGTTGTGGAGAGACATGATCTCCTACGCTACTAGGCATGGTACTTAAAGAAGAAGAAGAAATAAATTTGATAAAACAATGATACATTTAAGTACCCACCTGGGACTTCCCGTAAGCTTCAAAGAGTATCGAATCGAACGTCCAACCCCCCGCCCCCCGCATTAATTTGACGTATATATGACGACATCTGCAGGGCAAACATTTGAAACTGAATACATCAAAGCGATTTTGCTTAATTACAAAGTACATTGTATATTTCATCTTTCATTTTTATTATTATTATGCCTGTATATTATATTTATGATTCCAACTTTTTTTTACATTTTATTATTTGAAATAGAATTTTTTTTAAATAATCTTGAATGTATTTTTTTTTAAATCCTGTAGATATTATGAACATTTTACCATGAACGTGGTTTTTTTTTTTTTTGTTTTTTTTTTTTTTTTGTTATAATTTTACCCCTTTTGACAACCAACCTCGCAAAGCTGAATACGCGTAAATTGTTTTAACTGTGTTTTGTACTATTATTCATAAAAATGTATCCATTTTATATTATGTCATTTTTGTCAGCAGTGAAACGTCGAAAGCTTGCCTGGTTTGGGCATGTAACTCGTCATGACTCCCTTTCGAAAACGATCCTCCAGGGAAAAGTCGAAGGTAAACGGAGAAGAGGAAGGCAAAGAAAATCCTGGGCTGATAACATCAAAGAATGGGCAGGACACGGTTTTTCCACACTTGAACGCATTGCTGAGGATAGAGAGCAGTGGAGGACCCTGTCTGCTGATGCTTCCACCATGGCACCCCTACGACCCATGACGGGTTACGGGTTTAAATGATGGTGATGGTCATATTATGACGTGTAATGGCGACAATGCGATTCGCCTCACAGACTCGCTCGTTCTCCCCCTCCCACGCAAAAAAGCACTCTCGTTGAGTACTCCTGCAATGCAACACCTATTTCTCTAAGTATCGTAGGCACCTGACCCTCGGGCTACGACCTCCACGAACGATTGAGTTTAATTACTTGACCTCAAGGTCTCGTTTTCTAAAAAGGGCGTAATTAATTTTTAATGTAATCTGGGATGTGCTGAAACGGGTTGGAAGTGTGTGTAATTTGACGTCTGCTTTTTAAATGAGGCAAAAACCTGACAATTTGATCCAGACAGAGAGGTGGTGATTTAGAATGAGGGAATAAATGAGATAGATAAGACAGATGAGACATGTGACAGATGAGATAGATGAGATAGATGTGATAGATGTGATAGGTGAGACAGATGAGATAGATGAGATAGATGAGATGATAGATAGATAGATAGATAGATAGATAGATAGATAGATAGATAGATAGATAGATAGATAGATAGATAGATAGATAGATAGATAGATAGATAGATAGATAGATAGATATGTCATGGAATATCCTAATCCACATATATAAATTATTAGGTAAATATAAAGCCTAACAAATAAAATTAATAAAGAGAAGAGCAATGGGAAAATGACAGTGCTGTCACAAAGAATGTACTCGAAATCCCCCTTGTTTTCTGCTTCGTCTGCAAATTGTAACGCTTTCACGTTGATAGTAAAGCTTACTGTATTATTACCCGCCTTCTTCAATGAAACGTGTGCTGTAATTCTTGGAAAAACATTGAGACGTACTGCGTAATGACCTAAATTAACCCTAACATTAATTATACTGCGTTACCAAAACGAACGAACAGATGGACTAAAGGGATAAAAAGAGAAGGGAGAGGCAGAAAGCCGAACACTAAACCCGCTTCGCGCGATACACAATTACTACCATCACGCGTGTAAGTCTACATGCACTAATTTTTTTTTCAGACGGACAGTGATAAAATACACTACCCTTTCCCAGAGTTAGGTTTATAATTCATAACAGACTCTTATTAGAAAAGACAACATTATATGGGTTTACGTTTGAACACATAACAGTACCCAGACAGCACATCTTCTAAACAGGAGATAGAAGAAATTGCATATTTTGAACGCAGCCACGTAGCTCCTTTAAATTAGTATTTTTGGGTTCCTTAGGTTTTGCTGACAAATAATATGTAAAACGTTACGCAAATAGTCCAGGAATTAATAAATTATACCCAAAATAAAATATTGGGGGTGCCTGACAGCATAAAATCATTTCTGCTCATAAAATTTTTTTTATAACGTGTTTGAAAAAACCTTACGTTACATAAATAGCCTACCATGTAAACTCCAAATTGATTGGAGCGCAACAAATGAAAGCCTAACCACGATTGGTCGGGCTATAAATACTATCTTGGTTGTTGGGGAGACGGGAAAAGATAACATTTTTTTCAAACACTTGTCGAAACGTGGCTCATTGGCCAGTCTCGCTGATATACACACTTGGGAGCGTTAGTTCGAGACCACTAATTCAAATAAGCTTGATAAAGCGACAGTACGTTGAAGCTAGCTCACATTTTTGCTAAAATAAAAGCCTGGAACATAGGCAGAACGGAATTTGTGCCAGTTTGTGCCAGAATTCATTGCTAATCAACGTATCTGTGTTTATTTCCATGAAATTGTGGGACAGTGGTCTTGATGGTAGTGAGCAGCATCTGGTCAGAGATTTGCTGAATCCAGAGTCGGACAGCATACTCCTTGGTCTTTTTAGCTATCAGTGAGGTGTCTCCTGAGCCCAGAGGAGAATTCGAGCAGAGGAGTCCTTTCCTGCCGCCATCACGCCAGATAAGCGAATTGGCCAGCTGAGCTCAACATTATGTCCCCTCATCTTGAAATAACTTTATAAAAATTAACATTAAGAGGGGAATTTACTTGTCTTAAAATCAGGAACTGTGAACATCTACAATAATGGTCCCTAAAGACAAACTATTGAAGTCATGATGACAAATACCAACAGAGCTTGAACAAAACAAAACCAGTATTGCCTCATTTTACCACTACACAACTGACACACATAGAACATTTGTACTAATATATGTCACTACAATATTCAGATTAAATACATTCTGTACATAACTTGTAATTTAAATTGATTGTGATTCCTGGTTCCCTTGTAGTTGAATCAGGACACATATTCATTCATGCTAGTAATGAATACATATTGTTATTTGAACCGTTACGAGTGACTTCTTTAAGCTATTCTCATAGAGTGTTATATGTGTGTGAGTGTCACAGTGTTGTTAAGAGTAGTGGATTAGGTTAAATTGTTTGTCTGTCTGTTGTTGTGACTTGCACTTCACCATACACATACCCTAGACACATAACGTAGCATCACACTATTCCAGAGTAATTCTGACTGAGATATATAGATATGTGGTAGCAAGTAAGGTTATCTATAATACATTACTCTTAATAGATATAGATACCTTCACAGCTGATCTCAGTCAGTACACTAAGTTCCCTATAAATATTTATAACATCCCACTTCACCACATATATTGGGGTCTCGCTCTTGGGATTTTGAATCTTTCACTATTAAAAATATTGGGGGTAATTCACTTCAGGGAATATAAGAATTAAAAGGTATCCTTGGGTGGAATTAAATAAGGTTGAGCTCACGGTGCCTGTGTTGTCCATTAGAGATTGAATTGTTGGTTAGACATTGTATAAATTTACATAATAGACAATGGCGGACCTGGCCAAATTTCGATCTGCTGCGGTTCAGACTGCAAAAGAGTTAGGATTAGATGGGCAAGTTATGGTTGCCTATGTCACAACGGAATGTGACAAATTTATTGAACGCGAAGAAAGAAGATTAGAAAAAGAGGCCGAAAGAAAGTTAGAGGCTGAGACTAAGAGGTTGCAAGCTGAGGCTGAGACTAAGAGGTTGCAGATTGAGGCTGACAAAGAGGTTAAGAAATTGGAAGCAGAAAGAGAAGACAAACGATTGGCTGCAGAAAGGGAAGAGAAGAAATTGGCTGCAGAAAGGGAAGAGAGGAAATTAGCTGCAGAAAGGGAAGCAGAAGATAAAAGATTACAAAGGGAACATGAGTTACGACTAAGGGAGTTTGAGTTTCAAGGCCATGCTCCTGAAAATGGTGCCAGTCCCTTTGCCTCTGATGCTACGGTTACTCAAGGAGCCTCAATCTCAGCTATGAATTTTCATTTAGATCATTTTGTTGAGAAAGACGATGATATTGAGAGCTATATAAATAGGTACGAACTATTAGCTACCACGTATGGGTTAGAGAGAGAAAGGTGGAGCTTAAAGTTATCTCAGGGACTTCGTGGGGCAGCTTATGAAGTTTTTGCAAAAATGAGCAGAGGTGATCAGGAAAATTATGACATGCTAAAGCAGGCTCTTTTGTTAAGGTATGAAAAGAATGCAGAGTTTTACAGGAAAAAATTTAGGAATGCTAAACTACTGTTAGGTGAAACCTATCACCAGTTCTCTGCACGAATAGAGACATACTTGGAGAAATGGACTTCTCTGGGGAAAACCCAAGATCTTAAGGAAATGGTCCTTATAGAGCAACTAAGAGAGTCCATGGCTCCAGACCTGAGAAAGTTTCTCATGGAACAAGGTGCAGAGAGGCTGGGTGAGTTGCTAAATGTTGCTGAAAGGTATCAAGCAGCTCAAGCAGAGGTAACAGGTAATAAAAAGAAACAGGTGGACAACTTTAGGGCACCACAGAATTTTAATAAATTTGATCCTAAGGATCAAAATAAAGGTAAGCACCAATTTGATAGGCCACGGTATGACAATAAAAATAAATTCCCACAATTCGATGAAAGGAAATATGATGAAAGAAAATCTTTCAACCAAGGAAAAAGGTGGTGTAAGAATTGTCAGATGGACAATCATGACACTGACCGTTGCAGAAGGAAACCTGTGTATATGGCAACCCTTCAGGTCAGGTCGACCTCAAGACAGGAGGAGGATATTATGTTAGATACCACTCCAGAAGAGATGAGGAAGGCACAGGCTGGAGATAAAACACTCAAGCCTTGTTTCAGAAAATTGTCAACTTGTCATACAACTCCAGGCAAGGGAGATTTTTATATGAAAAACAAGTTGATGTATAGGAAGACTGGAGCTAGATCCAATGGTCACGGACAGCTGGTTCTTCCAAAAAGATACAGGACAGAATTAATAAGGAGCCTACATGTGAAACCAGATGGGGACCATGAGAAGATAGGTACCATCATCCAAAAGGTGGCTCACAATTATTATTGGCCCAAAGCAAGATGGGACATTGAGAACTTTGTAGAAAGGTGTAGTATAGCACATGAGGGAACACCCACAAGTGGGAACATGGATCAGGACCTGGACACGCCATGGGGCAAAATCAGGCCTGATAATAAAAGGAAAAATAAATTTGATAAAGTGGACCAAATGGAATGGGAAGCCCCTTTTCACGGACAAGCTTCACTTAACTGTTTTACAATGGCCACTATGCGGAGAGTGCAAAGAGATGTCTTACCCCAGGATAAGCCGAAAATCCCTCAATCGGACTTAAACAAACTGGAGGAAGAAGATGTAGGGAGGAAATCTCTCATCAAGAATTTTAAGTGGGGAGGAAACCCCAGGAAAAGAAAAATTGGTAGCGGTCGTTTTGTGAATGATAATTCTGGGAGGAAAAATCATCACTATAAAGCTTCAAGTGGAAGAGACCATACCGGTGCATGGACAAATAGGTCCACACAATTAAAGGTCCATATGTAGCTTTGTTAAGAACGTGGACTGATGAAAAGGCAGAGGAAAACATTACATCTTCATACCAGTATGTGAATGAGCTGACCACTCGGTTAAAAACTGGCTGGAAACTTGCCAATGAAAATTTGAAACAAGCCAGGAAGAAACATGCTGCCTATTATAACAGGAAGGCGAAAGACAGAAATTTGGCTGTGGGAGAGAAGGTACTGCTTCTTTTGCCCGGGAGTCAGAATAAGTTACAAATTGGATGGCAGGGTCCATATACAGTTCTAGAGAAGGTGTCTAGAACAAATTATAAGATAGATAAGAAGGGGAAAGAAAAAATCTATCATGTGAATCTCCTGAAGAAATATTTGGAAAGAGAACATCAGGAAGAGACACACTTGTTGACCTTGTCCATCGCCATGGAGATGAAAAAGGAACCACTTTCATCATTTGAATATCCATTACACCCCTGTGAGACAGCAGCACAGGTGAAAATCAGTACACATTTAACGAAAACTCAGAAAGAGAGAGTGCAACAGGTTCTAAATAATCATGCAGAGGTGTTAACAGACCGACCAGGGCATACAAACCTATTGGAATATGATATGAAATTAATAGACTCCACACCTGTCTGTATGAAACCATATTCGATTCCGTTTGCTAAGGAAAAAGCTTTGAAGGAAGAGATAGACTATCTGTTGAAGGAAGGAATTATTTCGCACAGTGAGTCTTCGTATAGTTCCGGTGTTGTACTCTTAAGGAAGCCCTCTGGAGAACATAGACTCTGTATAGATTACAGGAGACTGAATGCTATTACAGAAGGACAGGTGGATCCATTGCCGGATACAAATCAGCTGTTTGCCAGACTAAATAAAGCTAAATATTTCTCAAAAGTGGATCTGAGTAAAGGATACTATCAGATTCCAGTAAAGCCTGAGGTTAGACCATACCTAGCTTTTAGTACCTCAGAAGGACACTATGAGTTTAATAGATTGCCATTTGGATTGAAGAATGCGCCTAGTGTCTTCTCTAGAATGATGAGAAAATTATTGGATCCTCTGAATAATCCCTGTATAACAAATTTTATGGATGATATCCTTATAGCAACAGAAACATTTGAGGAACACATTGACTCTCTGAATATGCTGTTTGATCGACTTAGGGAGGCAAATTTAACAGCCCGACCAACCAAATGTTGCGTTGGATGTAAAGAATTGGAATTTTTGGGACACACAGTTTATCAGGGAAACATGACCCCTGACCCAAAGAATTTAGAGAAACTACAGAAAGCCCCGAGACCACAAACCAAGAAGGACGTGAGATCCTTTGTCTCATTATGTGGTTTCTACCAGAAGTATATCAAAAACTTTAATTCCATATGTGCACCTTTAACGGAATTGACACGTAAAGGACTTCCAGATCGCATTACATGGACACCACAATGTGAAATGACTTACCAAGAATTGAAGGAAAAGCTCACAAGTAAACCCATTTTGAAATTACCTGACTTAAGTCAAGAATTCATAGTAAGGACGGATGCAAGTAATATTGGGCTAGGTGCAACTTTACTACAGAAATCAGATGCATTGGATGGGGAATTAAGCCCAGTGGCATATGCTAGCAGAAAGTTGAATAAAGCTGAAATCAACTACTCAACTAGCGAAAAAGAATGTCTTGCAGTAATATGGGCAATAAAGAAATTCAATATTTATCTATATGGGAAGGCATTTAAGTTGCAAACTGACCACAAACCTTTATCGTTTTTAGCACAGGCTAAGCATGAGAACTCTAGGTTACTCCGATGGTCTTTGCTTCTGGCTCCATATAATTTTAGCATTGAATATATATATCTGGAAAAACCAATCTGGGAGCGGATTTTTTAAGCCGCCATCCGTGTGATGAGAATCACCGTAAACCCCAGAAATAATAATAAATTTCTCTATGTGTATATGGAATAAAGGACTGACATATAATGTCTGTTTTAAGAGGGGAGGTGTCATGGAATATCCTAATCCACATATATAAATTATTAGGTAAATATAAAGCCTAACAAATAAAATTAATAAAGAGAAGAGCAATGGGAAAATGACAGTGCTGTCACAAAGAATGTACTCGAAATCCCCCTTGTTTTCTGCTTCGTCTGCAAATTGTAACGCTTTCACGTTGATAGTAAAGCTTACTGTATTATTACCCGCCTTCTTCAATGAAACGTGTGCTGTAATTCTTGGAAAAACATTGAGACGTACTGCGTAATGACCTAAATTAACCCTAACATTAATTATACTGCGTTACCAAAACGAACGAACAGATGGACTAAAGGGATAAAAAGAGAAGGGAGAGGCAGAAAGCCGAACACTAAACCCGCTTCGCGCGATACACAATTACCACCATCACGCGTGTAAGTCTACATGCACTAATTTTTTTTTCAGACGGACAGTGATAAAATACACTACCCTTCCCAGAGTTAGGTTTATAAATCATAACAGACTCTTATTAGAAAAGACAACATTATATGGGTTTACGTTTGAACACATAACAGTACCCAGACAGCACATCTTCTAAACAGGAGATAGAAGAAATTGCATATTTTGAACGCAGCCACGTAGCTCCTTTAAATTAGTATTTTTGGGTTCCTTAGGGTTTGCTGACAAATAATATGTAAAACGTTACGCAAATAGTCCAGGAATTAATAAATTATACCCAAAATAAAATATTGGGGGTGCCTGACAGCATAAAATCATTTCTGCTCATAAAATTTTTTTTATAACGTGTTTGAAAAAACCTTACGTTACATAAATAGCCTACCATGTAAACTCCAAATTGATTGGAGCGCAACAAATGAAAGCCTAACCACGATTGGTCGGGCTATAAATACTATCTTGGTTGTTGGGGAGACGGGAAAAGATAACATTTTTTCAAACACTTGTCGAAACGTGGCTCATTGGCCAGTCTCGCTGATATACACACTTGGGAGCGTTAGTTCGAGACCACTAATTCAAATAAGCTTGATAAAGCGACAGTACGTTGAAGCTAGCTCACATTTTTGCTAAAATAAAAGCCTGGAACATAGGCAGAACGGAATTTGTGCCAGTTTGTGCCAGAATTCATTGCTAATCAACGTATCTGTGTTTATTTCCATGAAATTGTGGGACAGTGGTCTTGATGGTAGTGAGCAGCATCTGGTCAGAGATTTGCTGAATCCAGAGTCGGACAGCATACTCCTTGGTCTTTTTAGCTATCAGTGAGGTGTCTCCTGAGCCCAGAGGAGAATTCGAGCAGAGGAGTCCTTTCCTGCCGCCATCACGCCAGATAAGCGAATTGGCCAGCTGAGCTCAACATTATGTCCCCTCATCTTGAAATAACTTTATAAAAAATTAACATTAAGAGGGGAATTTACTTGTCTTAAAATCAGGAACTGTGAACATCTACAATAATGGTCCCTAAAGACAAACTATTGAAGTCATGATGACAAATACCAACAGAGCTTGAACAAAACAAAACCAGTATTGCCTCATTTTACCACTACACAACTGACACACATAGAACATTTGTACTAATATATGTCACTACAATATTCAGATTAAATACATTCTGTACATAACTTGTAATTTAAATTGATTGTGATTCCTGGTTCCCTTGTAGTTGAATCAGGACACATATTCATTCATGCTAGTAATGAATACATATTGTTATTTGAACCGTTACGAGTGACTTCTTTAAGCTATTCTCATAGAGTGTTATATGTATGTGAGTGTCACAGTGTTGTTAAGAGTAGTGGATTAAATTAAATTGTTTGTCTGTCTGTTGTTGTGACTTACACTTCACCATACTCATACCCTAGACACATAACGTAGCATCACACTATTCCAGAGTAATTCTGACTGAGATATATAGATATGTGGTAGCAAGTAAGGTTATCTATAATACACTACTCTTAATAGATATAGATACCTTCACAGCTGATCTCAGTCAGTACACTAAGTTCCCTATAAATATTTATAACATCCCACTTCACCACAAGATAGATAGATAGATAGATAGATAGACAGACAGACAGATAGGCAGACAGACAGACAGACAGACAGATAGATAGATAGATAGATAGATAGATAGATAGATAGATAGATAGATAGATAGATAGATAGATAGATAGATAGATAGATAGATAGATAGATAGATAGATAGATAGATAGATAGATAGATAGAAGGATGAAGCTGCCGATCGCACCAAGTGGGGATACTATCTACAGAGGCACCTCAGATTGGGCTAAAAGAAGCTCTCACAACAAGCAGAAGAGAGGAAAAAACGTCAAAAGGAACACCGGGAAAATAAACAGCTGAGAGCTGTCATCTCTGGGGCCCATTCTCATAGTCAGTTACGACTGAAAGGGCTGTTATTGTTATTGTTAGACTGGAGCGAAACGAGACCAAGTTTCGAACCACGTCACTTTGTCTTGAGAAGCAAATTCTCTAACCACTGTAACACTACACGCTCGAACTCTGATTACACGATGATAACATAACAATCATGATTATACAAACCAGGCTTAAAAAAGGCCCCGTGTATCACCCCCCCCCCCAAACCCGGGGTCTCTGAAGAGACAAAAAGAATCGGGTCACTGTTGCCTCAGGCATATCGTTATAGACGATCAACAGAGGATGTCCATGGGCTCAGTTGGCTATTTCATCACATAAAACATATTGCTACAGAAACCACATGAATGTGTTGCTGCAGGCTTCCTGTAAGGGGACTAGCTGCATTTATGGCCCTTTACTCCATAAGGAACAAAAAGCGAAATGAAACACTCATTCATATTGGCTAAGTGTAATGATCTGGTCACGGACGTAAGACATGACAGGTTCACAACAAAAGTCACAGCTGTAGAGATAGGTGCAAGAGGTCTGGTGGCGGCCACAGTGTGATCTACTGAAACTATTGGGTGTGAAAGGATAGTTAAGAACAAGGGCACCTAAGAGGCTCCGTGAGACTGCGGAGAGGGCGTCGTGTTGGCTGTGGAACAACCGCAATGGGCTATGGAACTCAGGACAGTAACTTATATACAACATAATGGTCCTTTCACAATGGCTCAAGCTGACAGCAGTGAAAAGACCATGAGTGAAGTTGAAAGTCGCAACCAAGGTGGAGTGGGTTCGATTCCCAGCGCAGGCTGGAAAACACAACAGGAGGCTGGCACTTGGGAAGACATGACCCAAGTGGGTTCGCCCCCCTTAGAGTGTAAAGAAGGTTAAAGGGCCGAAACAATTTTCCGACGAGGAAACACTTCTGATGATCAGATTACATGCTGTTTTTGCGCTCCAATGGAGTTTCCTATCATAACAAAACTACAAAAGTCTGTCCGATCTTACCATGACGTCAAGGAGACGCGTGAAAACAAGACCAAAAGTGACAGCTTCCAAGAACAAATTCAACGAACAGCAATAAATCAATTAATCAAAGACCCTGGTTTTCTCGACCATATAAAGGCAGTAACCGCAAGCTACCATTAATCTCGTCTCTCAGACACTCGACATTTTCCCCTAAGGCACACGCTGAATCCCTCCAGTTGTGTAATAATGTCTCTTCCACATGTTTGTCTTAGTCATTTTTAGGTTTCCCATTTACCTCCAGGTGTGTGTCTGAGGAGTTATGCAATAGGATTTCGTTGCAGTTCTTAAAATATGAGTCTGTGGTTGTGTGTGTGGGTTGTAAGAGTATGAAACTATAGATAGGGCGTTATAACAGGAGGTAATCTGATCACCAGAGGTTTTTCCCTGTCGGTCAAGTACTTCGGCTCCTTTAAAATAAAAATAGTCTGAACATGTCTTTTTTGTTATATTGTTCTTCTTCTTCCTCGTTCGTCCTGAAAAGGACGTTGGTTGCGTTGTGTCCTTTTACAGCGAAGCTGCGATATCTGCGCCTTTCGGCCGACACATCCGACTTCCGCACGGCATTTTTTGGGAAAGGGTTTGCCTTCCCTCTTCGATCCCTACTCCTCAGCCAGACTGCAGTGATGCAGCCTGTTTCCAGGACCACCACGTGGAGGTGGAGTAGGGTCTTGGTCAGCTCTGGTTCGCTGACCCTGACGCAGGCAGTCAAGCAGGCAGTCAATGCTTACTGCATTCCTCACTGTTGATGCGTCTTGGGTCCCTTTTTGTTGTATCAAACTAGCTAAACATTTCTCATTATCATCATCATCATCATCATCATCTTCGTCATTATCAACGTCATTACTGCTCAGCACTGCAAGGAGTATAGGGCTTCAACAAACTTAAGTCTTCCTGTCCTGTGCCATCAGCACTAGGTGTTTCCATGTCGTCTTCATGCCCTACATGTCTATCTCCACTTCTCTTCTCTATGTTTTCCTTGATCTCTACGTCTCTTACCCTGCGGATTTCAGAAAACGAACTGCCTTTTAATGTTATCACTAGGTTTCTTTAATGTGTGTCCAACCCATCCCCAGCGTCTTCTTCTGATCTTTTGTTCCACTGGTACTTCCCTGGTTCATCAGTTCCACATTAACAGGTTGAACCTTTCCGTTTTTTTTTTTGTTATTTGCATCAAAATTAACCTTAACGTTTCTGTTTTGTATTGTTTTTATTCTTTCAAAATAGCAATAAAAAATGTTGTAGCTGTGTGTGTGTGTGTGTGTATTTTGTGTGTGTGTGTGGGTTGGTATCAAAATAACCATAACGTCTGTGTTTGTTGTACCAAAATAACCTTAACGTCTGTGTTTGTTGTATCACAGTAACCACAGCGTTTGAGTTTGTTGAATTAAAATAACCACAATGTCTGTGTTTGTTGTATCAAAATAACCACAACGTCTGTGTTTGCTGTATCAAAATAACTATAACGTCTGTGCTTGTTGTATTAAAATAACCACAATGTTTGTGTTTGTTGTATCAAAATAACCATAACGCCTGTGTTTGTTGTATCAAAATAACCACAACGTCTGTGTTTGTTGTATCAAAATATTCACTATTTTACCATCAGCTCTCCAAATGTATTCATATTTTTCAGTATGCTTACGGACGGTGTCATCTGTTACATTTAGGAACTATAGGCAGGCATATTAATAATAAGGCAGCCAGGTAGGCAGATAGGTAGGTATGTAGATACATAGGTAGGTAGTTACATATGTAAATAGACAGGTAGGTGGATAGACAGGTAAGTAGGTGAATGGGCGGGAAGGTAGATATTACGTAGGTAGATATGTAGGTAGATAAGGAGGTAGGTACGGTAGTTAGGAGAGTTTTGGGTCAATAGGCAAGGAGGTATTTAGTAAAGTGGGTTGGTAGGAAACTAAGTAGGTAAGTAGGTAGGCGGGGATTAAATAGGGAGGTAGTTTGTAAAGTAAATAGGTAGGTAGATAGGTAAGCAAAGACAGGCAGGCAGGCAGGCAGGCAGACAGACAGACAGGCAGAGAGAGAGAGAGAGATAGATAGATAGATAGATAGATAGATAGATAGATAGATAGATAGATAGATAGATAGATAGATAGATAGATAGATAGATAGATAGATAGATAGATAGATAGATAGATAGATAGATAGATAGATAGATAGATAGATAGATAGATAGATAGATAGATAGATAGATAGATAGATAGATAGATAGATAGGACAAAAAGGTCAACAGACCGACAACAACAAAATTTCCCCCTGTCCACACACACTAATAATCCTAATCCACCCCACTTCACACACATATAATAATCCTACCCCCACCTCACACCGCACCTATACACGGTAAAACATGTTCGTAGTTTGGAATTAGCCAATATTTGAATTTCTCGTCCAGCCTATATTAAGAAAGTTCGGGGATCGTTGCTCGAAGGGAAAGAACTTCGTGATGGAATAAGGCTACTACTCATCAGAGGCGGATATAGTTAGCATTCTTCGGTGGGCCATCAGCTCCCAACTCAGCCATCGCGCATTGCATTATTCAATCGTGAGCCCACAGATTTGCGCAGTCTGTTGTATTTACTGCCTTCATGAATATCACATCTGCCACTTAGTATGCCTGGCTTTCTGTCTTCTGTTTGGCAATTTGGCTGATAGCTTTATATTGTAGCGGTTGGATGTGTGTGTGTGTGTGTGTGTGTTTTTTTTAATGAGATTAAAACTGAAATTGCATTCGTTTGTCTGTTGTTTATTTTTATTTTTTTTAAACGAGGTGGATAAGAGAGTGCGGTATTATATGTTATTACAAGGCGGTATTTGTTCCGGAGTCCCTAGGGTGAAAGATGTGCAGGTGGACCGAATAACACACGGAGAAGAGAACTTGAGACGGAGTTGAAAATGGTGAGGGAGATATGTGAGACCTGGAGCTGATGGCACGGAGTAGGAAGACTCGGCATAAATTTGTTGAAGACCTATGCTCCTTGGGAAGTTGAGGAGCGATGACAATGATGATGATGACAATGATGATGATGACAATGATGAAGATGATGATGATGATGAAAATGATGATTTGTTCATCATCGATTCTTATTCTGGACTTTTTTTCCATTTCGTTCTCTGTCAATGTGTGTGTCTTTGAGCAAATCTCAATACTTTTATTTAACACTGATGCAACTTCTACCCCGTGTTTGGTGAGTATTAAAATGTCTGGCGTACTATTGATTGTCTGAGTCATCTACTTCCAGACTTATTATCAGTATTATTTACTACTGTCTCTTCGTCATTACATTTCCATGAATATCCCCAGATCTGTTTATTGCATTCGTATGCTTTAACTTAGCGGTTCTCAACCTTACGGGGACCATATCACAAATTTCAGTTAGTTATGCTTACGACCCATGTACTAGAATTGACAACGTTAAGAAAGGTAGTTCCATAGCTAATACTGTCGTAGAGGAGTAAAGTGTTAACCATACTAGGTCCAGCTTTATCAGGTGAGCAGTTCCCTTCCTCTCTGTCATTGGCTTTGTTAGCTAAATAGCAGAGTGAGATAGCCATTTACAGCTAGGTAGACTGGAGGTTGCGATCTGACAACTCTTGCCTGAGAGAAAAGCACTGTAAACCACTTTAGACAAAATTCACAAGTAAAAATTAATTACAGGAATTCCGCCAATGGCATGCCACCTAAAACTTCTAAATAAGACAAACATATGGCACTGTTGTTTGCGCCTTCCAAAAAGTCGCTACTTTAGTTGCGCGCCCTTTCTCCCGACCACAAGGCAATCAATCTTTTTAACAGGCCAGCTACTTTCTCGTTTACTCTGGCGGAAAATATCAGCTGAATTTGGCCTGAAAAAGCATGAAATGTAAACAAGTTTACACGCATTCCTGATAAGCGCAGGACTAAAATAATTTCCTAGAAAATAACTTCGTGCAAAACTCTATCTTTGTTTGGATTTTCATAGTTTTATTACATTATTTTGCTTTGTAACAGCCGTTACAAAACAGCATCATCATTTGTGGAAAATTTTACCAAAGGTGACGCGATTATAATTTACATATCTGAAAGTCTTTGGGGCAGACCCATCGCGATGATTCCCGCCAGTCATAGTTTGAGAATCACTGCCTTAACTAGCCGTTCTATTTTATTAATGAAGCTGGGCTTGTTTTGTCTGATATTTTCTTCTTTGTCTGTGTCTGTTCAAATATCTTCACCTCCTCTCCCTCCTCTTTCGTCTCTGTTTTAGTTTTCTCATCTCATCCTTTGAGATTTTATCATCATCATGTGCCATTTTAATCCTTATGACACAGTCCGAACATAAACAATGATTATGTCGCTAAGCGAAACAAAGCAACGTCATATGCGACTTACGCATAGCGACCACAAAAAGGTGCTAACGCTTGTGAGCACTTCATTTGTTTTCATTACAACTCACATGTAGCGTGCAAAAGACATACGCCACAAGCACTTATTGCCTACAAGAACAGCAGTCCTAATCAGTTATATGCTCTTGTAGTGGTTGTTTCTGAAGCAATTTGTTTTACAAGATGAATATGCCAGCTCCCATGCACAAGCTCATAGTAAGCATCTCTAACAAACTGCCAGAAGGAGTGGTGGTACTGTTCTTTCTTTATCTAATCAGAGACCCCGAGGAACTGGACGGCGGTGAGATTTCAAAGACTGTTAACGCCGTTTGTCGTTTTTATTCCCCAATATGCCTCAATAGGCATGTAACATAATCCTTTACCTTTACCTTACTCCAGCCAATTCAACACCATCGAAAACTCTCTTGAGGTCTTGAACCTCGACTTTGTCCAGTATATGCTATAATATTCTTTCAAACTTATACTGTTCTTAAATTTCTCCCAGGGTAGGGAAGGCCAAAAGCACATGGGGAAGAGAACTGGTGACAGAAGTAAAAATTACGACGACGTGGAAAGAACCTGAGCTGGTGGCACGTGATAGGAGTACTTGGTGTGTGTTTATTAAAGGCCCATACTCCTGGTGGAGCTAAAGGGTATTGATTGATTAATTTAAATGTCCCTTCTATCTCAGTCTGATAGATCTTATGATATCTCTGCGTTTTGCACCTCAGGTAGTGTGATAGTTCCTCATTACAATCGATACTTGCACACTACCATACATGTACACGAAACACTGCTAAAGGGAAATAACTCCGAGTGAATATTCTGTGCAGAACAATCGGCTACGTTCTTTTGGAGATTACCTTATCAACCATCTATGCGTTTTTTCTACAAGTAGTGCCTTTCGCATTATTTATTATTCTCCAGTAATGTCCTTTTCATGCCTGTCACCAGTTGTCTTCTCTATGTGTTCTTTGATTTCATTCTACCTTTCTTACACGGGGGGTTCTCCAACAAGGACTGCCTTGTAATTATATCCAAAGGTTTCCTCTATGTGTATCATGCATCGCCAGCGTCTTCTTCTCATCTCGTCTTCTACTGGCACTTGTCTGGTTTTTACCATCAGTTTTATCATCATTGGGTTCGGAGTGGCTAATAAGTATGGCATCCGCCTTGAGTTTTAAAGGTGCCGTGTTTGATTCCCAGTAGAGTGAATATAATGTATGGAAACTTTTTTTCAGAACCAGTGGTCCTAATGATGTCCTACATTCCCCCTGGTCTCCTGGGTAGTGAGATCGGATGCCTAGCCAGCTCAAATAAGGGCGAAAAAATAGGAGGTCACATGTGCAAGCTGCGCAAGTTTAAAATCCCACGGTAGCTGGAAATAGTAAAGAGTAGGCCATAAGTCCGCGGCTCTCGTAAAATGTAAAAAAAAAACTAGAAACCTATCACCACAAACATATTTATAGAATGTGTGATTCCTATTTACACACAATCGGATTCTCGCTGGTGCTATGGAGTTCGTGCACTGTGCTGAGATCCTCCTTGTGTGATCTAAGGGGGAGGTTGGAGCAGTGATAGAGTTGTCAGTGTGCAAATAAGATAGTCCTTAAAAAACTAAACCAAACATACCATCAGTTCCACATTGGTCATCTCGTTACACCATTTCAATCCTCATATTCTACACGAGTACCCACTGATGAAAGTTTGTAGCTTTTTTCTCCAAAACATAAAAATACACACACACACACATCATATATATATATATATATATATATATATATATATATATATATATATATATATATATATATATATATATATATATATATATATATATATATATATATATATATATATATATATATCCACACAAACATCCTATACTTTAACATTTCATCATCACTTCTTTGTGCCCCTCATAGACTGTGTAGCCACCACTACAGCTGGTCCCCTTGCAGGAAGCCTGCACCAAACATTCACATGCTGTTACAGTGGTGGTTTCTGTGCCTATTTGATGTACATGATGATGTTCCCTTTTTTACTTTCTTTTGGCTGATTTAAACCTTGCTGTTATAATTCGGGGTCCCATTGCTTCCCATTCTATAAGTGCCTTCTGTGCTTCCTTGGACAGCATTAGAGGCACCCCTTAACTGTGGTGGGATCTTTCCTCCTCATGTCCTGAGGACAACACCATTTCTCCTGTGATCAATCTCCTCTTCTCTATGCCTTTCCACCGTGTCTCGCAGAGACCCAGGATATCAATCCTGTAAATTCCATTTCTGCTGCTACCTATGCAGTTTTCCCTTGTTCACACAGAGTGCGAACATTCCAGGTGCCAATCCTGGAGATTTTCCTAGACGAAAAAAGGTTAGTCGGCAACCCAGACTCCTTTCGGCTTTCTCTAGGTTGCTTAATGCGCCTCCTTTCCAGAGGACCTTCTTCTGTCTTGGGCGGCTGAGTTGATTTATATTCTTTATTTGACTTGTCCATGTTTGTTGAAGTTTTTGTGGTAAAAAGTTTTTTACGGGATCAGGTAACCTGCCCCATGCCCAACCCTCCTTAGTCGCTTTTTACGACATGCCTGGTAGTGTACAGTGTTACTATTCTTTGCTCCCCTTTCGGGCCCCGGTAACACACGGTAAATATAAACATCATTCAGTGTTATGCACCAACAAACGATAAAGAAGAATCTGTGAAAGAAGGCTTTTACACCAGACTACAAAGTGTCTTGGACAATAAGAAAAGAAAGGACATCACAATTTTGATGGGGGACCTGAATGCGAAAATAGGAACAGACAACACTGGCTTTGAAGAAATCATGGGAAAGCAGGGATTAGGTATGATGAACGAAAATGGGGAACTATTAGCAAACTTCTGTGCTTCAAACCAACTAGCTATAGGAGGAAGCTTATTTCCACATAAAAGAATACCTAAAGCAACATGGATATCACCAGACCACAGAACCGAGAATCAGATTGATCACATATGCATAAGTAAGAAGTTTATGTCATCATTGCATGATGTGAAAGTATGTAGAGGAGCAGATGTTGTATCAGACCACCATCTTCTGTTGGCTAAAACAACATTAAAACTCAAGAAATTTACAACAGCATATAGCTATAGACAACAGTATAATGTGGGATATCTAAGAAATCAGGAAATAAGAGAAAAATTTTCAATCACAGAATCCAACAAATACCAAGTACTCCAACAGCTGGAAGATGGAACAGATACGTAAGACCACTGGCAACAAGTAAAAAATATATGGAACGAGACATGTGAAGAAGTACTGAGAAAAAGAGAACATCAGCACAAAGCATGGATAACAACAGAAACCATTAGTAAGATATAAGACAGGAAAAACAAACAAGCAGATTTAAACAGAAGCTAAAGGGTATTGATTGATTGATTGATGATGTTCCCAGCCTCGTGCAACAAACGTCATGTTAGTCGCTTCTTATTACACTAGTGTAAAAGTCAGTCATAAGACGGGAATTAAATTCAAAAGCACTGTTACGTCATATTTTCTCGGGGGAGTTAAATGTTTGAGATCCTCACACGTGAGTCTAGTATAGACGCACTTTTGAGTATATCTAAGTTAATTGTATGTTTGATTATTTACGCACCACCGTGCACTATTATTGAACGGTTATGACGCGATTTGTCGCGGTGATTTGTTGCCATCCAGCAAATATTCTGGAGGCAGATTTATATATCCTTGGTCTTGCATAGACGTGATTTTGGCCCGGAGTCTTATCCCAAGTCTAGGGAGGACCCGGTCGTGTTATATTAATAATCATCTGTGAAATGAAATCGCTTTCCTTGTGCCTTATGTGCCAATAGAAAATACTATGAATATTTAGCCATAATTCGACTTTTTACTGTATCAAGCCTCAGGTACAGATTCCTCCAGTGCCATTTATTGTAGAGCTTCAATCGACCAGTGGTGTCGATTGCTAGTGCGTCAGTATGACGCTTGGAGATGTCATTTGATCGTCATTGAAATATATCTATGCTCACGCTTTTAACATGGGTTCATTTCATAAACCCATGCATCCTACAACTTCTCTGCCGAACAACATCCGTTAACCTTCGTGGGGTAACGGCTATTGAGGTTGATCAACGTTCATATTGATTATTATATATATGCTGTGTAAACCATATTAATGAACTGTACCTGCCTATGATGCCGACGTCTTAGTACAATAAATCGTCTCGTCATATATATGAGTCCAGCGTCTACTTTCTCTGCAATTTGGTCACCCAGTCTTGACCCATTTAACAATGTTACCAAACTTAACCATATGCCAAAGTAAAACGGCCCACACCATTCGCGTTAGCAAGTAATATGTCGGCCACTGACAGTAAGTCCGACAGGCCAGTCAACACAACAGAAAGGAGAGGCAACAAGCACTAAAGCCTAACGGCAATTTTACTTATTCAAAAGTATTTTTTTTAAACCCACTGTGCATCACCACAGTACACGAACTACGTAGCAGCAGCGAGGATCCCAATGTGTGTATACGGGATCACACATTCTATAAATATATTTTTGTGCACACCGTCATTTGCGCATTCTTCTTTGATAAGTGTTACTATTTTCGGGAGAGTACATATAAGGGAAACAATACAATTAATGTCTAACTTTCAACCAAAGTTGCACCCCTTAGCGTTACGTACTGACAGAAAAAGCTGGGATTTTATATTTATTGATTCGTTGACAGCTGTAGGCATATTCTCTCTTCGTCTAACACATTTTATATACGACATAAAAGTGCATATTCTAACGCATACACATACGCACAACTAATCTACATGGAGAACATGATAAACAAAGTCCCAATCTATGAAGTCGCCGGTGACTTGACTTGACTTAGATCCACTGTCACTGAGCGTCAGCTCTTGGTGATCTTGATGCTATTATGTGGTACCGTGCAGTTCTCATACGCTGTTTTGGGCTGCCAACAAAGTGTATTGCCTATGGTTGCGTTGTATAGTAGGAGTTGTCTCATTCCCTGGAGTGCAGGGCGCACTATGAGATGGTGTTCTACTGTCTCCAACGAGTTTGGGCAGTGTCTACATTTTGCTATATTTTGTGAACACATTCTGTTTCTGCGGCCATTTAGTGTAGAATGACCGGCTCTCAATCCGAAGATTCTGGTTTGATATATAAATTTTTTTTTCAGTATGGTTGATAGCATCTTCCTTATTTGGGGCTGTTAGGTGCATGAAGAGTTTTCTTCCTGTTTTAGCTTGTGCCTACGTGTTCGGCTTATCTTCTTTACAGTTGTTTTTGATTATTTGTTTGTTAACATACTCAATAATTGGTCAATTTTTTTCATTGTTATGCATAATTTATGATTACATTCAAAACTTACATCACTATTTCTTTTTTGTTTTAATAATACCTGTTAATAAAGTCGAGACCAATAGTGGAGAAATCTCTAGCTCTTCTCTCCCCTACAGAATTATCTTCTATAGTACTTCCTTATTACAAAACACAACTCCACAGTCATGAAACTTGCACCCCTTTGTTAGAGATCAGAACGATACGCCACTGTCACTTTGCAAGGGAACTAACGCTAGGCTTGCAGGAAACTCAGCCCCGCCGGCTATGAAGCTCTTTATAATAAATGTCATTACTTCTGGTCCCATTTCCACTTTTTACTGTACTTTTTTTCCCCCCCCTCGTTTACTACGAGGTCTAGTCCTTATTAAACAATATATTTATTTTCATTATAATCGTCATCACCATATTATTATTATTATTGTATCTCTTTCACGTTAGATTTATTAAAATACATCCTAATATGCAACAAGCGACTTTTTTCCAGGGGTTCATTAAGCTGGCGATAATGATGGTTGTGATGGTGATGATAGTACTGATGGTGGTGATGATGCTGATGGTGATGATGAATTGAATTATGATATAACCGACGGACTTCGATCCAGGTTGAAAGGTACGTGACTTGCCACAAGCAGACAAAAAATTCAAGAACCACACAATATTTTTTATAAGCAAATAAATACATACAGGTAATTAACAGGAACACGTCAATTCTGTGTTGCTCGTCTTCCACGACACATTACTAGACACAAGTATATCGGTCTTCATTTGGTCTATACTAGCTGATAGGAAAGTTATATTAGTGATTGCGTCTTTAAATTGTCTGGGTCGTCCACGGGTCCTACATACCATAGTTGTGTGGGTGTCATGAGAAGTACCTCAGCCAATGATGCACTTTTTTGGGGATGCAAAATTAGTTATGCGTCCTTTTAGCGATTTACTTTCAAAGCAAGGCGATGGCGCCGTTTGGATAGGCCTCGGATCGTTCGATTCCCGGTAAGCCTATTATACATTTCTTGTCTGTTGTCGGATGTCCTTCTTTATGTCCAACAAGTGCCTGTTAATTACCTACGTTTATGTATTTACTTATTTTATTTTATTTATTTATTTATCTTTTTAATTTATCGAAAGCCCGCTATTACTCGAGGAGAAATCTCCGGTTAATATGTCTAACCTGAGAGTGATTTTACGTGAGTACCCCTTTTTTTCCCTGTACAATGACAGGTGTCCTCTCGCCATTCAGGCAGATACTCGCCGATTTCGGAGGTACCCATTAGAGCTGGGTCGGCTCAGGAGCCGTTCAGGTTATTCCAGTCCTTGGTCGACGACATTCTTTCAAATGTCTCCGCCAGGACTCGAATTATTCCAGTCCAAGTCCCGGTCGACAACACTGTTTCAAATGTCCTCGCCAGATCTCGAACCTGGATCACCCGATCGCCAGCGCAGTGTGGTAACCATTATTTATTTATTACTCACAGGGTTCAGATTTCCTTCATTAATTATAAAACATTTTTTACAAAATTTATAAAATTGGAAACCTACCCGCCACATAAATATTTAGAGAACTTGATTCCTGTATACATACATTAGGATTCTCGCCAGCGCTACGGAGTTCGTGCACTGTGCTAAGATCCTCCTTGAGTGATCTAAGGAAGGAGATCGGAGCACTGATGGCATTGTCCGTGAGCATTAAAGATGGTCCTAAAGACCAAACCAAACCAAACATTTTTAACGTTCCATAACAAACACAAAATAATTGCGACCTTCCGGCATGGTGGAATGAAAAATAAATAGTTAAAACATAAAAAAAACGATATCCATTTATAACTGTTTTTATATTCTTTTTTTTTTTTAAAGGAGAACTTTTAGAAGATAACCAGAAAATAAGATTATCTTGAAATAAGTAGGACAAAAGATGACCTTGGCATAACAGATACGAGAATGGAACTAAGGCTAAAGTGCCGATATTTCGCGGGAAAAACACGGAGGAATGGGGGTTTAAAATAGAAGAGTTCTGTCCCTAATAGACGGCCATATTTAAACAGTGTTGCTGGGAAACCGAATATTGCGTTAAAGATTGCTGGTATGGAATAATATGATGAGTGAAATTGCCGTGACATTAATGGGGGAAAAATTAATTAAGATAAAGAGCTAAATGGGTGTAGAAATATGAGATCTCTGACAATGTTCTAAACTATGTAATGATTTTAAAACAAGGGGGTAATAAAGTGAAGAATGGTACGCGGATACAGAATTAATTTTATACAATTTCACGATGCGTGAAAAGAATAGCCAGCAAGTGGGTCTGAACATCAATCTAAAATGCGTGAATAGAATAGCCGGTAAGTGGGTCTGAACATCAATCTAAAATGGGTTAATAAAATAGCCAGCAAGTGGGTCTGAACATCAATCTAAAATGCGTGAATAGAATAGCCAGCAAGTGTGTCTGAACATCAATCTAAAAAAGGCAGAGGTCATGACACTCAATGTAGGCAATCCTGAGCCCATAACAGTGAGGAACCAGAAGCTGGAACAGACCGACACATTTACATACCTAGGATGCATAGTAACACCAGACGGCAGAACAAGCACAGACATCAACAACAGAATGAATAAAGCGAGAACAGCCTTTGCTAGTCTAAACAAACATCTGGAAGTCCTCTCAGTACAGCACAAACTTCAAATTAAGATTTTATGAGAGCTGTGTACTTTCTGTGCTTCTCTATGGTGCGGAATGCCGGACAGTAACAGGGAAGGAAAAGTCGAAATTGTCCTCTTTCCACACAATCTGCGTAAGGAAAATTCTCCGAATCTTTTGGCCGAATACCATCACCAACCAAGACTGCTTACTGGGAGCAACCAGGAGGACATGCACACCATCATATCTGGCATACGCTGCAGTTGGATTGGCCATGTTCTCAGAAGATACACTGATGCCATCACAAGAACAGCAATTATATGGACCCCTGAAGGAAAGCGAAAGAGAGGCCGACCAAAAACAACTTGGCGGAGGACTGTGGAGGCCGAGATGCAACGAATGAACCAGAGTTGGGGCACTGCACGAAGGATGGCCGCCGACCGAACAAAGTGGAAGCAGTTTGTTGCTGCCCTACAAAACGTCACCAGGCGTGATGGTCACTGATTGCTTTGACAGTCAGCGGCAACGGATCAAAGAAGACGAAGAAGAATATAATCTATTAATTGCAAATCACTTTAAGAACAAAATACAATCATTGTTTATTCAGATTCTGTTAACTGTGTAAGAACGGCGGCGATGTGGATTATGAAGATCGGGATTATGTTCAAGATAAAGATAATGCTGAAGATGATAACTAAGCTAACAATGAAGATGATGAAGACATTGGTTATAATGATGATAATTTGTTTTCGACTATGTGTAGCGGTGATTATCAATGGAGTAACGGTGACAATAAACTTATCATATAAAACAAATTGATACGGAAACCACAGCTACAAAAGTACATTAATGCTTTGGTGCAGGCTTCCAGTGGCGTATTAAGTGAGGTGCGATGGGGAGGCGGTCCCCCGGGATGAAAGTCATGAAGGATGTGCCATCGGACACTTTTATGATAGTGGTTACTGTTAAAAATATACTTGCAACTGTGTTTCTTTGTAGGGGGCGGGGGTGCCAAAGGTAGGATCCGCCCCTGGTGCCAAATACTTTAAGTACGCCTCTGCCGGTTTCCTACAACGCACCTGCTGCAGTGGTGCCTCCGTGCTTCAACGGGAGCAGAAAGCGAAATGATGATGATGAATAGGGTCCCATTGTGATCAGTGGCGTATTCTCTATGTGTGCTGTGCGTGCTGCGCACACCTATGCCCGAAGGAAAATAAAAATTTAATGTATTATTCTATAAAATATTTCTCTTATAATGTTCTGCTTTCGGACCGCACGCATCAGGATAACGGATTTTCCCGCATAGAATCTACGAGTATATCTAGTTTCAGTTTCCCAGACGCGTTTTATAGTGCAGTTTTTTTGGTTGGTAGCAATCGCCCGAAGTTTCTCGGGTAATTCCTTCACTTTGCGCGCTGCATCTTTCGTTTTTACGTTTGAAGACTGGTTTGTGTGGATCGGGGTCATGGCCAGATACGTCAATACAATACGAACATGCGTGCGGTGGTCTTGCAGCTCTCGAGTTGTAAAAATCGGCTGTGTCCGTCCAGTGTTTTTTGTGATTAATTTTTGTTAGTTGCCGGGAATGCAGGTTATTACAGTGACAGTAGGTTTCAAGTTGTAAGTTAATTAGTAATTCGGAGATAATTGACATATACCCCTAATAACTATCGTTGCGTAATTGAATATAGTTGGTTTTTAAATTAAGAGGGGAAGAAGTTAAATAGTAGGCGTAAATATTCATTTTAAGTAGCAGCACGCCTAGCTCGCATTACCAGGACACGCCACTGATTGTGATGGTGATAAGGGTAATGATGATTATTACGAGGAATCTGGCTGTAGAGATGATGATCTTCGGGATGGTTATGAATGGGATAAGGGGGATGGTTATGAATGTGATAAGGGGGATGGTTATGAATGTGATAAGGGGGATGGTTATGAATGTGATAAGGGGGATGGTTATGAATGTGATAGGGGGGATGGTTATGAATGTGATAAGGGGATGGTTATGAATGTGATAAGGGGGATGGTTATGAATGTGATAAGGGGGATGGTTATGAATGTGATAAGGGGGATGGTTATGAATGTGATAAGGGGGATGGTTATGAATGTGATAAGGGGGATGGTTATGAATGTGATAAGGGGGATGGTTATGAATGTGATAAGGGGGATGGTTATGAATGTGATAAGGGGGATGGTTATGAATGTGATAAGGGGGGATGGTTATGAATGTGATAAGGGGATGGTTATGAATGTGATAAGGGGGATGGTTATGAATGTGATAAGGGGGATGGTTATGAATGTGATAAGGGGGATGGTTATGAATGTGATAAGGGTAGTCCCATAACAGATACTGCCTTAGAGGAATGAAGTGTTACAGACCACTATGCTAGGTCCAGCTATATGAGGTGGGCTGATCAGTTTTCTTCCTCGCTGTCTTTGCCTTCCCTAACTTAAGAATAGGTCCAGGTACCCATTTACAGCTGGGTAAATTGAACCGTGACGCTACCAAGTTGCGATCAGCCCGGAACCCGATGACGTGGTGATGATTACTATGGTGAATCTGGTTGTAAAGATGATGATGTTCAGGGTCGTTGTAATGATGATAAGACGAACAGTGATTACTACTGGTGTTATTACTACTACTACTGTTGCTGCTGCTACTACAACGGACAGTGTTATCGCTAGTACCACTACTACTACTACTACCACCACCACTTACTACTGCTACCGCTGCTGTAAGTACTACTTTTACTACTACTTTTACTATTTCTGTTGCTACTACTATCACTACTACCACCACCACCACGTACTACTGCTACCACTACTGCAAGTACTACGTTTACTACTACTATTACTACTGCTGATGCTACTACCACTACTACTACCACCACCACCACTTACTACTGCTACCACTACTGCAAGCACTATGTTTACTACTACTATTTCTACTGATGCTGCTACTACATCGACTATTATTGCTGCAGCTGCTACAGCTACTGCTACTATTACTAATGCTGATACTGCCACTACTACTACCACTACTACTTCTGTTATTACTACTACTATTACTGCCACACCGATTACTGCTACTATTACTACTCCAGCTGCTTCTGTCACTGATACTAGTGCTACTTTTGTTTTATTAAGACCAATTAATTGAGTGTACGAATGACTAAGGAAATACACTATCTATATAGTCTAGATGTAACGGGTTTAAGAATCTATGAGCCAATTAAACACAATAAGACCGATTAAACATATTAAGACCAATTACCTGAGAATAAAAATGATTAAGGAAGCACGCGATCTCTTTAGATCACCAATAATCAAGATCATCACCAATAATCAACATTGTAAGATCTAATCAGCTGAGATGAGGGTAACACGTCCAACCAAAAGAGGCTAACCAAGAGGCGAGCATGCGTATTAGAGGTGGGCAAATGACACACTCCGCTGTTTCGAGACAGTCGGCTCAGTGATTTAAACTGTGTCAACACACTGTTTCGACACAACAGCACTATTGCCCGTATCGGAGAGAAAGAAGTCTCTAATAGACAGTATACATTACTATACATGAACTGTGTGAGACAATCTCTGTTTTTTCTTGCGCGCTACTGTCGTGTGTGAAAATCTATGGCGTTTCGTGTGACCACAATTCAATATTTTTACACAAGTCTTCATTATGATGAAATAAAACGGAGATATGATGATAGCTGCAGTATATGTGAAAATAATAAAAAACAACAATAATAATAACAGTAATAATAACACATGATATCAAACTAGAGTAAGCTAGTTTTGGTAGACAATGATTCAAATCCACACCGAGTACACAGATATCAGCAGAGCTAATAAAGTGTCCATTACATTTATACGAACACACGGACACTTTCAACTTTAACATAGTGCCTAAAACATTCACAACTGTAGCACTGACACAATTTCCATTGTCTATAACTTCTCCGCAAAAATAATATCACTTGTAAAATCAAGTTATCATAACACATCCCTGAAAATATGACATGTTTGATATTCCATACTAATGTTCCGAACGGTTGACTCAAATTTTACAAAGGCCCACGGAAGGTGAGACAGTGAGACAGTGTGTCTCTGCAAAACAGCGAGGCAGACAGGAACTGAAACTGTTTCGAAACAACAAACAGGCTGTGTGTCGAAACTTTCGGACTCAATGCTGTTTCGAAGCATTGTTTCAACACATACACACAGTAGCCATCTCTAATGCGTATCGTGTCAGATGCAGTGCATGTCCGTGCAGTCATCAAAGACAAGGCCGGACGAGCATCGTAGAAATGGACCAAGATATTAGAGGTTTGCAAAGCAAAGACAGACCGTAAAAGATCGAGTAGAATGGCACTGCTTTGCATTAGGAGCTTGTTTCCTCGTGTTTGTGAGGCACGCCTTGTTCAACCTAGTCACAATGTCCATTGGTTATATCATGGACCATGAACAAATTTAAACAAAAAAAAAACCGTGCAGTGTGTTACTTGAGGAAGACTGAGAAGGTGAGAAAAGGTTGGGGAAGATAAAGAAAAAAAGCAGAAACATCGGAGTACAAAGAAAATGAAGGCTCACAATAAATAGCACGGGGGAAAAAGAAAGAAGAAGCAGAAAAGGAACAAAATAATTTTAACAAAAGGATTCAGGAAATAAAGATTGGGACGAAAAATACAGACAAAATACCATGATGATTTTATGACTAAACAGTTTTCTCTTCAAGCTTTGATTCCACGTTACTGATGTAGTGAAACAGAGGTTGATAGAGCAAAAACTGACACAGGAAACAAATGTACAAAAACTAACACAGGAAACAGAGATTGATAGAGCAAAAACTGAAACAGGAAACAAAGGTTGATATAGCAAAAGCTAAAACAGGTAAAAGATATTGATATAACAAAAACTAAAACAGGAAACAGAGGTTGATGTAATAAAAACTAAAACATTAAAACAGAGATTGATATAACAAAAACTAAAACAGGAAACAGAGGTTGATATAACAAAAACTAAAACATTAAAACAGAGATTGATATAACAAAAACTAAAACAGGAAACAGAGGTTGATACAAGAAAAACTAGAACATTAAAACAGAGATTGATATAACAAAAAGTAAACATAAAATAAAGGTTTATATAACAAAAAATAAACAGGAAACAGAGGTCGATACAACAAACACTAAAACAATAAAACAGAGATTGATATAACAAAAACTAAAACGGGAAACTGAGGTTGATATAACAAAAACTAAAACATTAAACAGAGATTGATATAACAAAAAGTAAACATAAAATAAAGGTTGGTATAACAAAAACTAAAACAGGAAACAGAGGTTGATGTAATAAAAACTAAAACATTAAAACAGAGATTGATATAACAAAAACTAAAACATTAAACAGAGATTGATATAAAAAAAGCAAACATAAAATAAAGGTTGATATAACAAAAATTAAACATGAATTAGAGATTGCTATAACAAAAAGTATACATAAATTAAAATGTTGATATAACAAAAGTTAAACATGAACCAGAGATTGATACAACAAAAAGTATACATAAAATAGAGGTTGATATAATAAAAATTAAACATTAAACAGAGATTGCTATAACAAAAACTAAACGTAAAATAGAGGTTGATAGAACAAAACGTAACATGAAACAGAGATTGATATAACAAAAACTAATAATGAAACAGAGATTGATATAACAAAAAAGCTAAACATAACACAGAGGTTCATATAACAAAAACTAAACATGAAACAGTGGTTGATATAACAAAAACTAAACATTAAACAGTGGTTGATATAACAAAAATTAAACAGGAAACAGGTTGATGTAACAAAAACTACACATGAACCAGAGATTGATATAACAAAAACTAAACATGAAATAGAGGTTGATATACCAAAAAAACGTAACACGAACAAACAAAAAAAACCGCGCTCAATAGATCGACAAATTAGCTCATTATTACTTTGCACCCTGACAGATTTGACGCGTAACGAGACATTAATGAGTGGAAAATCTATTCTGGGAAACCACAATTACAGGACTTGACAGTGCTTTCTTTTCTTTTTGATCTGCACTGCTTGATCCAAATATACAAATATACTTTCATGTAGAAATCCGAAACACTTTTATTCAGTCACAATACTTTCAGGCAATCACTAAACTTTAACCCAGAAAACTGGAGTATTCATTCGCACAGCCAGATATATCAGACTACGTACTTTCGTTGTTTTAACAACTGACTTTTTATATGGGCACTTTTATTAACACAAAAATAGAATACTGCGACTCAATCAAAACTTTTCTTTCTCCGTTTTTTTTTCTATCGAACAATCATCACTGCTTTTTAAAGAAATTCTTCTGTCCCAGGCAGGTTTTATTCTGGAGCCATAATGGATGCCACTTTTTATTTTTCCCACTCTGATGCCTTAAAATTCAAATACCTGGGCACGTTAATAACATTGGATGGAAGATGTATTTCAGAAGTGAAGAGCAGAATATCTCATTCAAAGACAGCATTCTATAAAATGAAAAGTATTTTATGCAACAATTTGTTGTTGATGGAAGCAAGAAACAGAGTTCTTCAGTGATATATCGAACCATCCTGACATACAGAAACGAGTCATAGACATTAAGTAAACAAGTAGGAAGAGCACTGGTGGCAAAAGAGATGCTGTTTTATAGACGAATGATACAAATGCCATGGACAACCAAAAAGAGTAATGAGGATTTCCTGATAGAGGCCAAAGCACAAAAAGGATTTCCTGATAGAGGCCAAAGCACAAAAAGGATTTCCTGATAGAGGCCAAAGCACAAAAAGGATTTCCTGATAGAGGCCAAAGCACAAAAAGAATTTCCTGATAGAGGCCAAAGCACAAAAAGGATTTCCTGATAGAGGCCAAAGCACAAAAAGAATTTCCTGATAGAGGCCAAAGCACAAAAAGGATTTCCTGATAGAGGCCAAAGCACAAAAAGGATTTCCTGATAGAGGCCAAAGCACAAAAAGGATTTCCTGATAGAGGCCAAAGCACAAAGGAAGCTTAAACCTCATGATAAAAATATGCAATCCACTTTCTTTAGGCTTGTTACGAGGAGAAGAATGCAGGAATATATGGCAACAACAGGAAAGATTGAAGGAAAAAGATACAGGAGAAGACAGAGAGAGCAGAAAGTGGACAGGTTGACATCACGGCATGGAAAGGCGTCAACATCAGTACTGGTAAATTGTACTGAAGGCATGGCGTTGTGGAGAGACATGAATCCCCCTATGCCACCAGGCATGGTACCTGAAGAAAAAGAAGACGATGCTTTCAAGCTATGAGCTAAAATGGACGCCAATTTTAATTTGTCCAAGTCTGATGTCTTAAACTTATAACCTGAAATGGATCTACAGGACTGCAGGGATCCGCTTTGCACAGAGCGTTGTCTTCTTTTCCCGCTCGGGAGAAAAGTTGGTTTTACAATCTGTTCCGACAGCTTAAGGTCCAGTCTTGAATTACGGATGCGAATCATGGGCAATGACTAGAACCTACAAAAGCCTGCTCCAAACCTCGAAATGAGATATCCGGGGTAGGTGGTTGAATTAACAAGAAGGGACATGGTCCGCAACCAGACGATACGTAATGGTCTCAAAATCCAGCCGCTGCAGACCTGAGTGAAACAGTTCCAGTTACGATGGTTTGGCCATGCCTGAAGAATGGGAGAAAATCGGCTACCATGACAAATATGGGAGACCAACAGCTAGGGATGCAGACCTCCAGGACGACCCAGTTCGCTGGGAAAACAACATGAGACAATCTCTGAAGGACTGAGAACTAGACCGGAACCAGGTCAAAAGTAAGATAGCTGATAGGATAGCATGGCGCTGTCTTTGGAAAACCTCTACACCCAAGGGTAGAAGAGGAAAAACTAAGTAAGTAATAAAATAAATAACAATTTTTATGTTTCCAAATCAGTTGCCTTAAAACAATCCGCAATGGGACAGTTTCTCATAATATCAATAAAATCAAACGAGTGTTACAAGGCTCTTGGATTATTAACGTAACATAACGAAACGCATTATGAGATTAATGGGGTAGGATAACCTTTAACCTTTGCAACTTTTCGCACATTCACATCAACATATCCAGGAAAAAACGGATAGACTTAATAAGTATAGCCAGCAGGTGGGCTTGAACATCAATCTAAAGAAGTCAGAGGTCATAACGCTCAATGTGAGCAATCCTGAGCCCATATCAGTAAGGAATCAGCAACTGGAACAGACAGACACCTTTACATACCTAGGATGCATAGTAACACCAGATAGCTGAGCAAGCAAAGACATCAACAACAGAATGAACAAAGCAAGAACAGCCTTTTTTAGTCTAAACAACACCTGGAAGTCATCTCAGTACAGCACAAGCACAAAATTAAGATTATATCAGAGCTGTGTGCTTTCTGTGCTTCTATATGGTGCTGAATGCTGGAGAGTTACAGAGAAGGAAATGTCGAAATTGTCATCTTTTCACACAACACGCCTAAGAAAAATTCACCGAATCTTTCGGCCGAATACCATCACCAACCAAGATCTGCTTACTCGGAGCAAGCAAGAGGACATGCACACCATCATGTCCTCAGAAGAGACCCCGATGCCATCACAAGAACAGCTATGCTATGGACCCCTGAAGGAAAACGAAAGAGATGCAGACCAAAAACAACTTGGTGGAGGCTGAGATGCAAAGAATGAACCAGAGTTGGGGCACTGTACGAAGGATGGCCACCGACCGAGCAAAGTGGAATCAATTTGTTGTTGCCCTACAAGACGCCACCAGGCGTGATGGCCACTGACTGCTTTGACGGTCGCCGGCTAAGGATCAAAGAAGAAGAAGAAGATAACCTTTAACCTTTGCAACTTTTCGCAAAACGGATACTTTAACGTAGTTTGTGTTGTTTTTGTACTAAATAGTACTGTACTGTCATCAACATCTTTAATATGCTCCCAGTGGAACATAGGCCTTCAATCAGATCACACCCAGTGTAGTAAAATCTGCGAGCATAATCGCTCATTTCAGTAAGATTTTAGTCATAAAATGATAATAAATAAACCCGCACTATTGTGTCTGACGGTGATGCTCTCACACGCCAGCAACGCTGCCTTTTGTGCAGTGCTAAAGCCTATAGAACGATCCCACGGTAAAAATCTAACACGCGTTTTAGTTTCGGTTTCGAAAACGTACTACCAATATTTAACATTTTGCCAGATCTGCTGCATACATTCTGCAGCCAAGACTTATAATTAACGATTTTGCGGAAGAGTGCCGCAAAATAACTATCTGAATTAACGTATTCTGTCAACTTTAACGCAAAATTTAGTAGTAATCCTTACATTTTTTGGTAGTGTTACACGATACAATACAAATTATTAACGCCAATTCTTAACCCGCCACGCCAACACCCCGCTTCGCTTGACAGTCCGCCATGCATATATACACGCTGGAGCAAAGCCAACAGAGGCAAAACACGCAGGCAATTTTATTGCCTCCTCGCGGTAATGTTTCTGACGTCACAAAAACAAGTTAGTTATTTGAAAAATACATGCTAGCGAGAGGGGAAGATGCGGTCTTGTGTAAAATATTTATTTGACGATGACCGGTGACAAAATTGAAAATCTAAAACCATAATGAAACTGAATATAAAAATCTTATGGTAGTATAGCTTAGAGTCCAGTGAGCAAGAATGTGTTTTAAATAATATGATAGTCCCAGTATTAGCCAAATTATTGAGAAAATACTAAATGTCTACGGACGCACGACCAGACAGACTGTTGTTCCTGCTTGTTTTTTTCATAACGTTAGTGGGGACACCGGCTTAGAAGGGAGGCATTGAGGTAAATTCAAATTCGCTTGGGTAACAAGAGTATAGGAGGAGAGGGGAGCGGTAGGAAAATTGTTACCAAAAACTAACATCGTTTTGTATTGGCATAACTAAAGCAGACTGGCCAATCGACTACCAGACGCAGAGTATGTTTGGAATTAATTTTTTTTTTCAAAAACTGCATTTGAATTCTGGTACAGTTGACATTCAAAAATCCGGCCATCGATAATCCGGTTCCTTCAGTTTTCCGGAATGGATTTCGGAGCGCATTTTTTAATTTACCTCGTTGGCGCGCCACTGTTTTCTGGAGCCGTTTATGATTTGATGCAGCTGTTTGGGTCCCTCTGCACACGTTAACAGGCATTCCTGCTCATTCCTTCTCATTTTATCATTTATTTGCTGCTGTGTAGCCCCATTATGGATTCAGCAAATAAAAGAAGTGGTGTAAAACGTAAACATTTAATTTTCTTTCTTTAAAGGACTGTACAGGTAGTCATTTTCTGTTAAATATATACAGCATATATAACCCAAAAAATCCGGCATTTTCAACAATCCGGCACTCCTCAGGTCCGGAGGTTGCCGGATTTTTGAATGTCAACTGTAGTCGCAAACTTTCGATTGGCCAGTGCTACTAAATATTAGCAAAAAGCTTTCACTATTCATTGCCAGTTGAACAGTATTTTTTATTCAGATACGCTGAGAACAGCTGTGATAAATTTAAAAGTAAATTAAATAACTAAATAAGTATTTCACAGTCTGGACGGAGCAGAAGAAACTGAGGCCATTTCTTTGCAAAGTCAGCGTCATTTGTTTATATTTCTTGATTTGTGGTAAGAATGCTTTATGAATTTAATATGTTTAATCCCATTACCAAAGTTAGATACTGCTATTGGGAAAAAGTGAAGGACGTGCCGGGAGCAGACATTGTTGAGTCCTCACGTTGAAATGTATCTAACTAATGTATGTTGTCATGATTATGTTTGAATATTATTGTATTAGAGTATATTAGTAAGCCTCCGTGTTCAAGGAACACTGTTCAACATGCCTGAAGCATTTATATTTAAAAAGAAAAAGATGAGAAAAATATATACAAGGAAATGTGGTTACCCCACATTATATTATTGAGGAAAACTATGTAAACGTACAGTGGCGTATCTGCCATAGGGACCTGAGGGGTGGTCGCAGCAAGGTGGGAGTCATGAAAAATTAGGGGGTGAGTGCACCTGAAATGCACGCGAGGCTGACCCCATACCCACGTATGAAATTAAATAAAAGAATAAGTGATCAGATGTAAAAGGCCAGGGTGTCCTTTTGTTGCAGAGGTTTTCTTTCCTGTTGCCAGCTGGTGACAGGAAACCTGAGGAGTGACGATAACGCCAAGAAGTCTCCGACACTTCATGTATGCTGTCAAGAGATAACAGCAGGAGCTTGGGCGTGTGACGTGATATCGATATATCTGCAACTACACACTATCTTATCATTCAACAAGAAACCCCAGGTGATATGTTAAGGACCTGGGTATATCTGACAGTTTCGTTTTAAATAAACCTTGGTATTTCAAATCATACTCAGGAAGTTGATGGGGTATGATGATAATACAGCCCCTCATACACAGTGACTCTCCCTCTTAGAAGAATAAAGTGTAAACTGTGAACATTCCAACAGGAAAGACATATATTAACTTTGTAGTTATTTGGGCAGATTGTCCACACAATTTTAGTTAATCTTTTATGTAAACTATCTTGTCCTCATTTTCAAAGACCTGTCCAAACGATATGACTGGACAGGCAAAATAAATTGTACAAAAAATTATCAAATTTAAAGAAAAACTTAACCACAGGTTTTATTCACTTCCTCATAGAAACTTAAAGTGTTTTTTTGTGTTGTGTACCATCATTTCATTTCTCCCCTAGACACTAGGTACATCATACACCAGACACTAGAGCCAAAATAGTGACCGTGTGAGATCTAGGGAGGTAGCGTTAGGTTCCCTGCACATAATTCATCATCATCATTTATAGAGTCAGGGGCCTACATGTGCTTAACCTCACATGGTTAATACATACACGGATTTCATTCTTTTAGGATACCATCATAACCTCCCCAGCAAAATCTAACTTTGCTACACCCAGGTCTTCCAGTTATTTTCATATCTTCATTAACTTATTGTAAACCTTCTTCCGTTCCATTCATCATGTGTTTTTCGGTCTTCAACTATGTCCTTTATACTGGGTATGCTATGGACAAAGAACAAGAAATCTAAGAAAGAACTGAGGCCCTTGAGATGTAGATTTATAGAAGAATGTGGCACGTCTCGTGGAAAGAGAAGAAAACAAATACAGAGGTCATAGAAAATCTAGGAATAAACACAGAATGAATGAAGGGGATGAAAATTAGACATCTTAAATATTTTGGCCATGTAAAAAGACACAACACCTTACCGGAGACCATAAAAGAAGGCAGAGTTGGAGGCAACCGTTCAAGAGTAAGACATCGTTATAAAAGGAAAGGTAACATCAAGAGATGGAATGGAAAGAGTCTATCAAAGTGCACCATCAAGACAAGAGACTTTAGAGGTCCATTGCAGCCGACCTTCGATGTGAAGAGGGCACCTGATGTTGATGAATCTTTTATAGATTGTTTTTGTATTTCACTATGACTATATGTTGTTTTTGTATTTCAATATGACTGTATGCAAGCTTAACGATTTTTCTTTGTAATGTTTTATTTGCAAGCACAAATTTAAATTATGCATCTATGGACATTTTTTTCCCTAAGAAGGGGTCCATAGCCTTCACTGGACAATCAAAGGGGTCCGTAGTCTTCACCAGACAATCAAAGGGGTCCGTAGTCTACACTGGACAATCAAAGGGGTCCGTAGTCTACACTGGACAATCAAAGGGGTCCGTAGACTTCACCGGACAATCAAAGGGGTCCGTAGTCTTCACCGGACAATCAAAGAGGAGTGTTCACCTGACAATTAAAGGGGTCCGTAGCCTTCACCGGACAATCAAAGGGGTCCGTAGTCTACACTGGACAATCAAAGGGGTCCGTAGACTTCACCGGACAATCAAAGGTGTCCGTAGTCTTCACTGGACAATCAAAAGGGAGTGTTCACCTGACAATCAAAGGGGTCCGTAGCCTTCACTGGACAATCAAGGGGGAGTGTTCACCTGACAATCAAAGGGGTCCGTAGACTTCACCGGACAATCAAAGGGGTCCGTAGTCTTCTCTGAACAATCAAAAGGGAGTGTTCACCGGACAATCAAAGGGGTCCGTAGCCTTCACCGGACAATCAAAGGGGTCCGCAGTCTTCACTGGACAACCAAAGGGGTCCGTAGTCTTCACTGGACAATCAAAGGGGTCTGTAGTGTTCACCTCACATTCAAAGGGGCCCGTAGCCTTCATTGGGCAATCTAAGGGTCTGGAACCTTTACTGGACATGCAAAGGGGTCCGTAACCTTCACTAGACAATCAAAGGGATCAGTAATCTTCACCGGACAATCAGTTGGGTCCGCAGGCTTCACTGGACAAACAAAGGGGTCCGTAGCCTTCACTGGACATTCAGAGGCGTCCGTAGTTGTTACCGGGCAATCAAAGGAGTCCATAACTTTCATTGGACGATCAAAGGGGTCCGTCGACTTCACCGGGCAATCATTGCACAAAACAGGTTCAGAACCCCTGCTCCAGTGGAATTTCATCTTTCTCCAAGACTTTACCAAGTCAGTGTGTGTATCATCGTAGAGGTATCTATGTCTGCTCCAATGGCGTATGCTTAAATGCTGTCTATGCCCGCATGTTTCCCCATCTCTGAGAAGCTTTTGACTTTCTTGATTTCTTCATAATTCGGTGTTTTACATTTAAATTGTAACTTCTCTGTTTATAGATGTACTTCTGATAATCTTTCGGGTCTGATCTATTTAGAAGCTCCTCAGAATTGTCCATCCATGTCCTCTTCTGCTTTTTTATGTTGCTAACTAATGTTTTACTATTACTTTATTTTAATTAACCATTTCATTAGTAGTTTTTCCTCGATATTTTGTTTGGTTTACTGTTCAGATCCGCCATGTTTCCGTGATACGCACTCTGCCTCTCTTGCAATCTGTTAATGAATTGTATCCAGTTTTCTCAGTAAAATATACTTAGATGTCCAATTCCTAACCACGGCGAAACAGCAGCAGACAATTGTGGCAATATTTCAATGTCTTCTTTTAGACGTACAGAAAAATCTACAACTTTTTAAAAGTGTAAATAACTCTGAACTCTAAGAACTCAAAACTCATTACATTCTTCAATGATAAATTAAAGAAAACAATCTTCTTGTTTACAGTCTGATGCCTTGACATTTCACGCAATTATCATTGAGAAATTTATCGTTTAATTTTAGCAGCGAAGCTAGAACCTTGATTTATGTTGTATACAAGGACAAAGATATATTTAAAGGGAGATACAACTGTCCGTAAATGGTCATTATTTAGTAAATTTCGATTGGACAAACTTCATGTTTGAACATCTTTTCTAACACATGTACCTTTTTTCAAAATGTTATTTTCATTACGACCAGCTCTTTCACTTTTAGGGAACAAGGAATTTGGAAAGGCAACGATAAATTTACTCGTAATTACTTTAATTTTAGCCCTAGCAGTTCCGGGGGTTTTCTGAAGAGACAAAAGAAGAATACGACATAGTGCAACCTCTGGCATGTCGTACTCGGCGGTTAATACCATACTGACAATCACATGACGTAGCGCTGGGTCAATGCTTTGTAAGGAGCGCAAAATGAAAATGCAGACTTCAATGTTCTTCATCTTATATTTGGTCATTATTGTCAGCAGCGCAGTGCGCCTGATTTGTTCTAGCCATCTAAATTGTGCGTGAAATTCCTAATCCAACATTCTGTAAGTCCCACTAAGGTGTGGCATGGTAAACTTTGCTGATTCTTTCTTTTTCTGTAGAAAAGAACCGCAAACTAAAATGGCCATTGCTACTTTGATTCACAATATTTATGCAATGGCAAATCAATCTTACAATCTCGGAAGGACCGAGAACTGGACTGGAACCAGGTCAACAGGAAGACAACCGATAGGATAGGATGGCGCTCTATCTGGTTAACCTCTACAACACAACGTAGAAGGGGAACGATTAAGTAAGTAAATAAGCCCATCAATCTTATTGTACACATAAGAAATATGGATAACCACGAAAATAGCAACCACGAAGTTGCAGATTTTCATAAATGGGTGCTTGCTTAGTGTAGAGAAACGAGCAAGACACTCTGGAATTGCCACGTAAACTAGTTTCTTTACGATAAATTATGAATCGCACACCAGTAATTTTGCTATAACTTTATGATTAATGCCCCGAACGGAAGAAAAAAATTTGGGGGGGGGGGGGGTTTTGAACAGCAACTACAAATACATGTAACTATGACAGTGGGTAATCATTATCTTTGATAATTGACGAGAAAATCATGATTTTGTCGGGAAAAACGAACAATAGCTTTAAAATTACACGAAAGTTAGAAGTAGAAAAGTTAACTCAGGCTCGAACCTCCAAGAAGGAAACGGCTATATCTAGATTGGTTATATAAGCCCGTCTAGATCCAATTCTGGACTCCCAAAATTTCATAGTTGAAAAGATGTCCAGCGGACTGACACATGTTTGTCGAAGCCACATAGCCACAGCCCATAGCTGAGAAAAGCAAAGCTGACCTGCTTGTGAGCAGACTTGCATAAGTGATAAGCTCAGATCCGTAATACTGTGTCTGAAGGGTATGTTAAACTTGTATTAATTGTTAGGTTACAAGTATTTGGGTGTTTTGTAAATTGGTGTAATATTTAATAGTAATGTTAGAATAGATTTTGAATTACTTGATGATATCTTAATCTTGGCACTCTAGACCTTGTGCTGATAATTGAAATTGTTTTCCAAACTGAATCTAACCTGAACAATCCTAAACAGCAAGACACTGCTAGATGTCCTTGTCAGGACTGCGCAATACTAGCTTTAAGAGCTTACGGTCCTTTTTAGGGCTTGCTTTAAAATGCTGGATGCCAAAGAGTTCGTATTTTCCTTCTTCTTCCTCTTCTTCTTCCACTGCTACTTCGCTTTCTTAGTTTCCTTCGTTCAATTTAAAATTTCGATGTAATATCTTTAAAGTGAAACCACTCTTGACATGATGTGGGACAAAAGACAGTATTCAGAAAACACTTGAAACACTTGTAAATGATGTCTATAATCTAACAATGTATTTTATTGATTGTATGACGTACTTCTTCGATTGATATGACCACGGCTTCATGAATTATGTTTTCTAAATGAGGATTCTGATCACTAGTGGCCCATTATAATCGGAGGATCGTCTTGGTAGTAGGAAACAGATACCATAATCTGTGCATATGGTTCAGGTTTTTATCCGAGAAAGTCACAACAAAAGCTTCTAATAAGAAGCACAGAAGATTACAGAGCGTGATTCAAGGACCACTTCTGCAATTCGCCTGATAGTGGCATTGTGGCTACCTGTATAGGTGATTTAAGTATCTTGGACGGCAAAAACCTTATGTATGACGAGAATTGTGTACAGAGAAAGGACCCGAATTAGATAAGTAATCATTACTTTCAAGAAACAAGATCCAGAAGTCACCAACTGCCGAAATGATGAACAAAGACATTGACACCTTATAATTTTCAAACTTGTGATTTGTGTAAATACAAGTACATATCTGCAATCTTTACCAAATTTCTATTTTAATTATTGAAGTGTACACATATATTTTATAAATTGCAGTTGATTGATTTTTATTTTAAAAAATTCCAGTTTCAGTTTAAATTGTGTTATGGTGTAGAAATTAAGAGAGTTTTTTTTTTTTTTTTTTTTTTTTTTAAATAGGTAGGGATAATTAACGGGTTCTAATTGATACATTCTATTGATAGAGACACCCTTGCAGCATAGGATAGGTCTAGCTAGAAGGCGACTTACTACACAGCTCTCTTCTACAGCTACTATCAGAACTGTGCATTTATCTATCTGACGTGTCCTGTGCCATCCTTACACAAGTTCACCAGCTCTCGACTCCATTTCTGGGAACTATATCTATTTTTCTACCTAATATCAATCTCGCCACACTTAGAATACATGTAGTGAAATGGTATAACAAGGTCACTAATGTATAACTGATGAAAAGAACCAGACAAGTGTCAGTGGAACAAGTGATGAGAAGATGCAGGCGATGAAAATAAAAATCACACATTAGGGAAACCTGTTGGTAGTTTTACCAGACTTTTTTTCTGAAATCTGAAATTTTCTGAAATATTGACACCGACTACAAAATAATTGGAGAAGAGAACTGGAGACGAAATGGCAGAAAATAGGAAGATATTGAAAGACCTTGAGCTGATGGCAAGGGACAGAAGAACTTAGCATGAGTTTCTTGAAGGCATATGCTCGGGGAGCTGACAGATAGAAATAGTGATGATAACGATTGATGATGATGACGACGACCGTGACAAAGATGATGATAACGGTGTTATGGAGAGGGAGATGAAGATGACCACGACGACAAGATGACGATGATGATGATAACGATGATGATGGAAGTTTTAAAACGGAATGCTCTTATATATGAAAATAACTCATAAGCAAGTATCCTTCCCTATTCAATTTATTGCTCAGATTTTTCGCAATGTGGGCTGATATCTGCTAAAGGTGCTAAATCCATGAAACACCCTGGATTAGAACATTCCTAATGAATCTTACACTCTTTATGTGATGCAAATTTTCAATTTGTGGCCAAGTGAAGAGTCGTACAAGCCGAGTAACTTGAGGCTGTGCAGATGGGTTGGGAACATCAACATGTAAAACATTTTGCTTCAGAAACTACAGCTGCAGGAGCATGTGTTTTGGTACAGGCCCCTGCAAGAGGTACAGCTGTAGTTGTGGTTCAATGCTAGTGGTGGTTTTAGGTTGTGTGATGCTTTAGGCACGCGTGAACTTGCAAGACATTGTTTAACTAAAAAGCTCGAGACCAGAGTAAAAAACCTGGTTGCCAATGCCTAAAACCACCAATGCCCTATACTCTATAAGGAGCGAAACAAGAGAATGTTTTGAGGATTTTTTTTTTTCCATAACCAGCGGCACTTGGGCTTCAGCCCTTCGGCCCATTGACATGAAACAAATTTCATGGCATTGCGAGGCTGGGGAGCATTGGGACTTTCCTTCCAACCCGGTCTGGAGCTTTGCTCCTTCCAATCCACAGAGCGTTTATCTCAGGAGCCGTTCAGGCTATTCAGTCAAAATCCCGGTCTATGACATTTCTTCAAATGCACACGCCCGGGCTTGAACATTGAACACCTGATCGCCAGCGCAATGTTGTATCCATTACACCAGCGCGCTCCCGATGATGTTGATAAACGAATCTTCAACCGTCCTTTTAGTTTCCGTAAGAACATAAGAACAAAAGCCATATAGAAACGAACGAACGAACGAACGAACTTTATTTTCGAAGGGTTAAGAATTGGGCGCGCAGGCCCGTCTTACATTCTGCCCTTCCACTCTCATGTATCTTGCATACTATATCCTTTCATTCCCACATGATACTTTAAGCATAAATTTAAAGGCATGCAACATTATAAAATTAACATAACAGCATTCATTTACAGTATGCAATCATAATAAAAAATGAGTAGGTTTGTTCTTTTCAAGCAAACAAGATAGTAATTGGGGAAAAAGAGTAATAATAAAATAAAATAAACAAAACAATAAATAAAAATAAATAATTATGTATACCGACACTCACTCATGCGGTCAAACCGTCTACAATTAATCTGTATTTTCGAATGCGTCATCAATCATCAATACAAAAATTACATAAACACATTCTCGCTTATATCCATACATTCTTGGTGGAAAATGAAATAATAATAATAACACTTTCTTACGCACTTCTGTGGCAGGTAAAGTCTTTGAGCAGTTAAAAAATAAAAAATTTAAAAATTAAAAAAAAATGTAATATCTGCTTATTCTCGTATACATCATCCCATTTAAGCAAACGAAAACATTCGCATTTCTAAAGTACAGTGGTATGCGGGTACATTCTCACGACTCACATTCCTAAAGCACAGTGGTATGCGGGTACATTCTCACATACATTACATCATATAATAATATATATCAGAAACGAGGAATCTGGGGAAGGTGTTTGAAGTAACAAAAAGAGACGTGGTTCGCTACCAGACGATACGTCATCGCTTCAAAATCCAGCCCCTGAAGACCCTTTGTTTAAAAAAAAAAAGTTTGCCTCGTTTTGGCGAAGCGCGTCCCGTTCAACCTAATCGGTTATATTGGAACGCATGTCCAAAAATAAAAGACCTTTGAGTCTGATTATAATTCATTGCAATTGCAGCCCCTTCTGGAACAGTTCCAGTTACAATGGTTTGCCCATGTCTGTATAATGAAGATCGCCTACCAAGACAAATATGGGACACCAAGAGCCAGGAATCCAAACCTCCACTACGACCCAGAGTTCGCTGGTAGGACAACATTAGACAATCTCTGAAGAACCGAGGAATAAACTGGAACCAGGCTAGGAGGAAGACACCCTACGTGATAGTATGTCGCTCTCTCTTGCAAACCTCTACACCCACAGGGTAGAAGAGGAAAGGCTAAGTAAGTAAGAATATAAGACCGCAGGTAATGGTAGTCACTGAATTACACCTTAGACCACCTCATGCACTCCCACCTTTGAGACCCCAGCCCATGTCACCATTGTTACCCTTTTTCTGTTCCCTGTGGAGCATAGAACCGTCACTACAGCTAATCCTATTGCAAGAAACCTCTACCAAAGTATTCAAGGGTGGTTTCCGTAGCAATCTGTTTCGGATAATGAGGGTCCCAACACTATGTACATCCTTTTATTAGTCCACTCGTACGATATGCATAAGCAGGCGGCAGTAGTTCTGTTCACTCTTTGTCTCCCCAGAGACCCCGGGTACTACCCCGGTTGAAAGTTTTTCACAAGTGTTTACAAATTTTATCAAATAAAAACTGGAACATCTACTCCGATCTTCTGATAAACAGCACTTTTAGCACAATACGAGCACAGTTAGCACAATACTAGCACAGTTAGCCCAATACAAGCACAGTTAGCATAATACCAGCACAGTTATCACAATACGAGCACAGTTAGCACAATACGAGCACAGTTAGCACAATACGACTTAGCACAATACAAGCACAGTTAGCCCGATAGTAGCACATTTAGCACAATACAAGCACAGTTAGCCCGATAGTAGCACAGTTAGCACAATACGAGCACAGTTAGCCCAATACAAGCACAGTTAGCACAATATGAGCACAGTTAGCACAATACGAGCACGGTTAGCACAATACGAGCACGGTTATCACAATACGAGCACAGTTAGCCGCACAGTTAGCACACTACGAGCACAGTTAGCTCAATACGAGCACAGTTAGCACAATACGAGCACAGTTAGCCCGATAGTAGCACAGTTAGCACAATACAAGCACAGTTGCTCGATAGTAGCACAGTTAGCACTGTCGTAAAATATTCTAATCCACATATATAAATTATCAGGTAAATGTAAAGCCTAACAAATAACTTCAATAAAAGGAAAGAAGAATGGTAAAGAACAGTGCTGTCACAATGACTGTACTCGAAATCCCCCTTGTTTTCTACTTCGTCTGCAAATTGTAACGTTTCACGTTGATAGTAAAAGCCTTCTGCAGCATACACGCGTTTCCCCAACACAATAAAATGTGTACTCCATTTCTAAGAAAAACCTTGAGATACGCAAGATGACCTAGATTTAAAATTCCATTCATGTCATTTTATACACTACGTTACCAAAAAAAAAACGAAAGACAGATGGACTAAAGATAGAAAGAAAGGGAGAGGCTGAAAGCCGGAACGCAGGCAATACTAACACAGTCTCGCGATACACAATTACTACCATCACGCGTGTAAGGCCACATGCACTAGCTTTTTTCAAATCGACAGTGATAAAAAACACTACCCATACCAGAGTTAGGTTTTAAAAACTTACAAAACGCTTATTAGGAAACATGACATTATACTGGTTTACGTTTGAAAACATGACAGTACCCAGACACCCTAAAGTTTGGAAGTGAGGAGGTGGTAACAGCACGACTATCCTAGAAGAAAATGCATATTGGCTCCATTAAATATATATATTTGGGTTCCTTAGGACTTGCTGACAAATAATATGTTGAGTGTTACGCAAATAGTCTAGGAATTACCAAATTATAGCCAAAAGAAATAGTGAGGGATGTCAGACAACACCTAAATCAGAATCGCTCAGTGGCAGATTTTCACCCCACCATTGTATGGGAAATGGGTCTCCATGTTAAATCCGATTTGATTGGAGCGCAAGAAATGTAAGGCTAAACACGATTAGTCGGGCTATAAATACTATCTTTTGTTGTCAGGGGAAACGGGAGTAGGAGTACTTTTTTTCAAACGATTGGGTAAACATGGCATGATTGGTTAGACCCGCGAATATAGTCAATCAGAGGCGTCAGGTCACCACCACATGTTCAAAAAAACTTACTACAGAACCAGTGCGTTGAGCACCAGTGCATATTTTTCTAAATAAAAGCCTGGGACATCGGCAGATCGAAATTGTGCTATATTCAGTGCCAGTCAACGTAACTGTGTATTATTCCATGAATTGTGGTAAGCTTGATATATTCAATATCTTTTTAATGAAAATTGAATGTAAATTGATAATTTATGTCTGTATATATGTGTGGTTCAGTAGCGAACATGAGGTAAAGCCTATATAATGCTCCAACCTGAACAGAAGGTGTCGGAGGAAAGTAAAACTACATGGAATTGCCAAACAGTACACTGACACCTATCTTATCGACTAGAAAGAAATAATGCTGGAATTGCAGAGGCGTAGTAACCATTAGGGAGGAATACACTGGTGTAAATTATTTCAGATGAAGCTGACAGTTAGCCTACCGCTCTGAACTCAGTGTTTGTTATGTAATGTGTTCAGTCTGTAAATGGATTATAAATTAGTTATGAAGTAGGAGGTACAACCTTCTTGTTTCAGGGACCGTGGTCCTAAAGCTATTGAGCAGCACCTGGTCGGAGCTTTGCCGAACCTAGAGGCTGACAGCATACTCCTGGGTTCAGATAGTGACCAGTGAGGTGTCTCCAGAACACAGAGAGGCTATCGAGCAGAGGAGTCTTTTCCTGCCGCCATCACGAAAGATAAGCTTATGTGGCCAGAGGAGCTCAACATTATGCCCCCCCCCCCCTCAAAATCTGACTTTATAATAAACCAGAGGGAAAATACAGTGTTTAAATTGATAGGAACTGTGAACTTTTCCCCATACCATTTACAAGATAAACAAACACTTGAAGTCATGATGACAAATAACAACATAGCTTGAAAAAATAAAACCAGTATTACCTCATATTACTACTACACAACTGACACACATATGATAATATTAATAAAATATGCCACTACAAAGTTCATATTGATAAATCCTGTACATATAAATTGTAATTAAAATTGATTGTGATTCCTGGTTCACTTTGTAAGTGAATCAGGACATAAATATTAATGAAAGTACTTAATACATATTGATATTTGAAAATTTACCAGTGACTCATTTAAGATAGTCTTATAGAATGTTACATGTGTGTGAGTGTCACAGTGTTGTCAAGTGTGGTGGAATAAATTAAATTGTTTATCTGTCTGTTGTTGTTGTGACTTACACTTCATCATATACATACCCTAGACATTTAACGTAGTCATCACAATATTCCAGAATAATTCTGACTGAGGCACAATGTGGTAGCAAGTAAGGTTATCTGTAAAACACTACACCTATTAGATACAGATACCTTCACAGCTGATCTCAGTCAGTACACTAAGTCCCCTATAAATATTTATAACATCCCACTTTACCACATATATTGGGGTCTCGCTCCAGGGATATTGAACTTTCTCCTGTTATATATATTGGGAATAATAAAGAATTAAAAGGTATCCTTGGGTGGAAATAAATAAGGTTGAGCTCTCAGTGCCTGTAATGTCCTTAGATAATTATTGAAAGATTGAATTGTTTACAATTGTATGTTAGACAATGGCCGACTTGGCAAAATTTCGATCTGCTGCTGTACAGACTGCGAAAGAGTTAGGAATGGACGGGCAAATTATGATTGCTTATGTCACTGCTGAATGTGACAAATATATTGAACGGGAAGAAAGAAGATTAGAAAAAGAGGCCGAAAGAAAGTTAGAGGCTGAAAAGGAAATTAAGAGGTTGCAGATTGAGGCTGAGGCTAAGAGGTTGCAGATTGAGGCTGACAAAGAGGCTAAAGCATTGGAAGCCGAGGAAAGAAGACAGGCTGCAGAAAGAGAAGACAAAAGATTGGCTGCAGAAAGGGAAGCCGAGGAAAGAAGACAGGCTGCAGAAAGGGAAGACAAGCGATTAGCTGCAGAAAGGGAAGCAGAAGATAAAAGATTACAAAGGGAACATGAGTTACGACTAAGGGAGTTTGAGTTTCAAGGCCATGCTCCTGAAAATGGTGCCAGTCCCTTTACCTCTGATGCCACTGCTAGCCAGGGAGCCTCAACCTCAGCTATGAATTTTCATTTAGATCATTTTGTTGAGAAAGACGATGATATTGAGAGCTATCTAAATAGATATGAAATATTAGCTACCACATATGGGTTAGAAAGAGAAAGGTGGAGCTTAAAGTTATCTCAAGGGATTCGCGGGGCAGCTTATGAAGTTTTTGCAAAAATGAGCAGAGGTGATGAGGAAAATTATGACATGTTAAAGCAGGCTCTTTTGTTAAGATATGAAAAGAACGCAGAATTTTATATGAAAAAATTTAGGAATGCTAAACTACTGTCAGGTGAAACCTATCACCAGTTCTCTGCACGGTTAGAGACATACTTGGAGAAATGGACTTCTCTGGGGAAAACCCAAGATCTTAAGGAAATGGTCCTTATAGAACAATTAAGAGAGTCCATGGCTCCAGACCTGAGAAAGTTTCTCATGGAACAAGGTGCAGAGAGGCTGGGTGAGTTGCTAAATGTTGCTGAAAGGTATCAAGCAGCTCAGGCAGAGGTATCAGGTAACAAAAGGAAACAGGTTGAAAATTTTAGGGCACCACAGAACTTTAATAAATTTGATCCTAGAGATCAAAACAAAGGTAAGCACCAGTTTGATAGGCCACGGTATAACAATAAAAATAAAACCCCACAATTCGATGAAAGGAAATATGATGAAAGAAAATCTTTCAACCAAGGAAAAAGGTGGTGTAAAAATTGTAAGATGAACAATCATGACACTGACCGTTGTAGAAGGAACCCTATAGTTATGGCCACCCTTCAGGTCAGGTCGACCTCAAGACAGGAGGAGGATATTATGTTAGATACCACTCCAGAAGAGATGAGGAAGGCACAGGCTGGGGATAAAACACTCAAGCCTTGTTTCAGAAAATTGTCAACTTGTCATCCAACTCCAGGCAAGGGAGATTTTTACATGAAAAACAAGTTGATGTATAGGAAGACTGGAGCTAGATCCAAAGGTCAGGGACAGCTGGTACTTCCTAAAAGATATAGGGCAGACTTAATAAGGAGCCTACATGTGAAACCAGATGGGGATCATGAGAAAATAGGTACCATCATCCAAAAGGTGGCTCACAATTATTATTGGCCCAAGGCAAGATGGGACATTGAGAATTTTGTAGAAAGGTGTAGCATAGCACATGAGGGAACACCCACAAGTGGGAACATTGATCAGGACCTGGACACGCCACGGGGCAAAATTAGGCCTGATAATAAAAAGAAATATAAATTTGATAAAGTGGACCAAAGGGAATGGGAAGCCCCTTTTCACGGACAAGCTTCACTTAACTGTTTTACAATGGCCACTATGCGGAGAGTGCAAAAAGATGTCTTACCCCAGGATAAGCCGAAAATCCCTCAATCGGACTTAAACAAACTGGAGGAAGAGGATGTAGAGAGGAAATCTCTCATCAAGAATTTTAAGTGGGGAGACAGCCCCAAGAGGAGAATTGGTAGCGGTCGTTTTGTGACTGATAATTCTGGGAAGAAAAATCATCACTATAGCGCTTCCAGTGGAAGAGACCATATCGGTGCATGGACAAATAGGTCCACACAATTAAAGGTCCATATGTAGCGCTGTTAAGAACGTGGACTGATGAAAAAGCAGAGGAAAATATTACATCCTCATACCAATATGTGAATGAGCTGACCACTCGTTTAAAAACTGGCTGGAAACTTGCCAATGAAAATTTGAAACAAGCCAGGAAGAAACATGCTGCCTATTATAACAGGAAAGCTAAAGACAGAGATTTGGCTGTGGGAGAGAAGGTACTGCTTCTTCTACCCGGTAGTCAGAATAAGTTACAAATTGGATGGCAAGGTCCATATACAGTTCTAGAGAAGGTGTCTAGAACCAATTATAAGATAGATAAGAAGGGGAAAGAAAAAAATCTATCATGTGAATCTCCTGAAGAAATATTTGGAAAGAGAACATCAGGATGAGACACACTTGTTGACCTTGTCCATTGCCATGGAGATGAAAAAGGAACCACTTTCATCATTTGAATATCCATTACACCCCTGTGAGACAGCGGCACAGGTGAAAATCAGTACACATTTAACGAAAACTCAGAAAGAGAGAGTGCAACAGGTTCTAGATACTCATACAGAGGTGTTAACAGACCGACCTGGGCATACAAACTTATTGGAATATGATATGAAACTGATAGACCCCACACCTGTCTGTATGAAACCATATTCGATTTCTTTTGCTAAGGAGAAAGCTTTGAAGGAAGAGATAGACTATTTGTTGAAGGAAGGAATTATTTCACACAGTGAATCTTCGTATAGTTCCGGTGTTGTACTCTTAAGGAAGCCCTCTGGAGAACATAGACTCTGTATAGATTACAGGAGACTGAATGCTATTACAGAAGGACAGGTGGATCCATTGCCGGATACAAATCAGTTGTTTGCCAGACTAAATAAAGCTAAATATTTCTCAAAAGTGGATCTGAGTAAAGGATACTATCAGATTCCAGTAAAACCTGAGATCAGACAAAATTGTTGGATGTAAACATTTCGGAGGAACGTAATGAATCCCTGAGTTGCCTCTTTGATTGAGGATATTCCGAATGTTTCATACAGGCTAATAAGAAGATTATGGGATCCCCTACGAAAACTCTGCTATCACCAGGTATATGTTATCTCCTCATAACGTACATTTTGAGGAAAATCTAATGTTCTCTGGACATGTCATTGCGCAGACTCAGAGAAGAGAAATGGTGAATACGCGTTGTGAAGCAGCATTAAGACAAGCAGTCACACTTGCGGCTGTTCAGTAACATAACCGAAAGATATTATTGGTTGTAGAGGTCTGAGGCAGATTTCATGAGTAGTGCCTACTCTGAATGGACCCAACTACATAAAACCATGATAGCACAACAGCAGAGTAAAGTCAAGTTGACTTACATTTATCTATGTGTATATAGAATAAAGGACTGACATAAGATGTCTGTTTTAAGAGGGGAGATGTCGTGAAATATTCTAATCCACATATATAAATTATCAGGTAAATGTAAAGCCTAACAAATAACTTCAATAAAAGGAAAGAAGAATGGTAAAGAACAGTGCTGTCACAATGACTGTACTCGAAATCCCCCTTGTTTTCTACTTCGTCTGCAAATTGTAACGTTTCACGTTGATAGTAAAAGCCTTCTGCAGCATACACGCGTTTCCCCAACACAATAAAATGTGTACTCCATTTCTAAGAAAAACCTTGAGATACGCAAGATGACCTAGATTTAAAATTCCATTCATGTCATTTTATACACTACGTTACCAAAAAAACGAAAGACAGATGGACTAAAGATAGAAAGAAAGGGAGAGGCTGAAAGCCGGAACGCAGGCAATACTAACACAGTCTCGCGATACACAATTACTACCATCACGCGTGTAAGGCCACATGCACTAGCTTTTTTCAAATCGACAGTGATAAAAAACACTACCCATACCAGAGTTAGGTTTTAAAAACTTACAAAACGCTTATTAGGAAACATGACATTATACTGGTTTACGTTTGAAAACATGACAGTACCCAGACACCCTAAAGTTTGGAAGTGAGGAGGTGGTAACAGCACGACTATCCTAGAAGAAAATGCATATTGGCTCCATTAAATATATATATTTGGGTTCCTTAGGACTTGCTGACAAATAATATGTTGAGTGTTACGCAAATAGTCTAGGAATTACCAAATTATAGCCAAAAGAAATAGTGAGGGATGTCAGACAACACCTAAATCAGAATCGCTCAGTGGCAGATTTTCACCCCACCATTGTATGGGAAATGGGTCTCCATGTTAAATCCGATTTGATTGGAGCGCAAGAAATGTAAGGCTAAACACGATTAGTCGGGCTATAAATACTATCTTTTGTTGTCAGGGGAAACAGGAGTAGGAGTACTTTTTTTCAAACGATTGGGTAAACATGGCACGATTGGTTAGACCCGCGAATATAGTCAATCAGAGGCGTCAGGTCACCACCACATGTTCAAAAAAACTTACTACAGAACCAGTGCGTTGAGCACCAGTGCATATTTTTCTAAATAAAAGCCTGGGACATCGGCAGATCGAAATTGTGCTATATTCAGTGCCAGTCAACGTAACTGTGTATTATTCCATGAATTGTGGTAAGCTTGATATATTCAATATCTTTTTAATGAAAATTGAATGTAAATTGATAATTTATGTCTGTATATATGTGTGGTTCAGTAGCGAACATGAGGTAAAGCCTATATAATGCTCCAACCTGAACAGAAGGTGTCGGAGGAAAGTAAAACTACATGGAATTGCCAAACAGTACACTGACACCTATCTTATCGACTAGAAAGAAATAATGCTGGAATTGCAGAGGCGCAGTAACCATTAGGGAGGAATATACTGGTGTAAATTATTTCAGATGAAGCTGACAGTTGGCCTACCGCTCTGAACTCAGTGTTTGTTATGTAATGTGTTCAGTCTGTAAATGGATTATAAATTAGTTATGAAGTAGGAGGTACAACCTTCTTGTTTCAGGGACCGTGGTCCTAAAGCTATTGAGCAGCACCTGGTCGGAGCTTTGCTGAACCTAGAGGCTGACAGCATACTCCTGGGTCCAGATAGTGACCAGTGAGGTGTCTCCAGAACACAGGGAGGCTATCGAGCAGAGGAGTCTTTTCCTGCCACCATCACGAAAGATAAGCCTATGTGGCCAGAGGAGCTCAACATTATGCCCCCCCCCCCCTCAAAATCTGACGTTATAATAAACCAGAGGGAAAATACAGTGTTTAAATTGATAGGAACTGTGAACTTTTCCCCATACCATTTACAAGATAAACAAACACTTGAAGTCATGATGACAAATAACAACATAGCTTGAAAAAACAAAAACAGTATTACATCATATTACTACTACACAACTGACACACATATGATAATATTAATAAAATATGTCACTACAAAGTTCATATTGATAAATCCTGTACATATAAATTGTAATTAAAATTGATTGTGATTCCTGGTTCACTTTGTAAGTGAATCAGGACATAAATATTAATGAAAGTACTTAATACATATTGATATTTGAAAATTTACCAGTGACTCATTTAAGATAGTCTTATAGAATGTTACATGTGTGTGAGTGTCACAGTGTTGTCAAGTGTGGTGGAATAAATTAAATTGTTTATCTGTCTGTTGTTGTTGTGACTTACACTTCATCATATACATACCCTAGACATTTAACGTAGTCATCACAATATTCCAGAATAATTCTGACTGAGGCATAATGTGGTAGCAAGTAAGGTTATCTGTAAAACACTACACCTATTAGATACAGATACCTTCACAGCTGATCTCAGTCAGTACACTAAGTCCCCTATAAATATTTATAACATCCCACTTTACCACAAGCACAATACGAGCACAGTTAGCACAATACGAGCACAGTTAGCCCAATACGAGCACAGCTAGCACAATACGAGCACACTTAGAACAATACGAGCACAGTTAGCACAATACGAGTACAGTTATCCCAATACGAGCACAGTTAGCCCGATAGTACCACAGTTAGCCCAATACAAGCACAGTTAGCCCAATACGAGCAAGTAAACCGTCAAAAACTTGACAGGTTTGAATTATAGCCTGCGCTTTCTGCTGCATGTCCTGATGATATTATTATTTCTCCTGTGATCATTTCACTCCTTTACATTCCATTTTACCTTCACTAGATCTTTCCAGCCAAATGTATCTGGGATGTATTGGCTATGAAGCCACGGAGCAACCCGTCAAAAACGACATGAGGAGAAGACATAGAAAACCAGTATAATGAAACTTAGCTAATTAGTTAACAGCTCTTTTATCGCCATTTAAGGGGAGGAGCTACCGTGAAATGCTATTTTCGTTATTAATCATAAAATTTCAATGACAATACAGATACTTAACCTACATCAGTCACAGCCTACATCTGTCACAGATATTTAACCTACATCAGTCACAGATACTTAACCTACATCAGTCACAGATACTTAACCTACATCAGTCACAGATACTTAACCTACATCAGTCACAGATAAGCATAGTGAGGAGTTTGGTGGTATTACATAATTAGTTGCCATGGAAATGGCGGCCATATTGGATTATATTGTTCTATTTCATTTTGCAAAGGCTTTTTTAAAATTCATTTAGCTATCAATACCAAATTTAAACATAACATTTATCAATATATTTTTTAAAAATTTTCAGATTGGGTTTTTGATAACTGAAGTAGATCCTGAGTCACAGAACTTTAAAATTTGTATCTAAAAAAAAAATTTTTTTCAGAATTTGCAACTTATTTGCAATAAGTCAACATTTTGATAAGATGTCAAAAATCTGATCTGACCAAAGTTTTATTATTCAATGGCAAGTATTTTTGCCAAATCTCATTTTGATTTATTAACAACTATGCAAGTTATAAGAACATTATTAACAAACAAACAAAAAAACAAAGTTCTGAGAAAATCATGATTTTATTCATTGGAAAAGCACAATTTCTGAAGACAATACTATTTACAAAATCAAAATACACCGACTTAGCACGTGTTCTGACAAATGAATTTCACAGATTTAGATTCAGGAGAATATAATTTATGTGAATACAGACTAATCTTAATTTTCATGTTTGTGCTGTTTTGATTTAAAATGTGGTGTATCTCATTCCCTTAACAAACAAACAAAAATGTTTCGGATATCTTGTAAAATCTTAGTTTTAGTACGTGCATTAAAAAAAAAAACTATTAAAAATGAAAACAAAATTTTTTTTTTAAAACACCGAGGAATTTGGGAGTTCGGTTCCAGACCAATGCAATAAAGCGAATATCGCAATAAAGCGAGTCACACCCATTTTATTGGCTTCCCAGTGCATACAAAAGTCTAAAATCATGTTTACACTATGTCTATTAAGTGCGCAATAGCGTTAGGTCTAAAAAATAATGTAGATTAACATTAAATACTTTATTTCTATTTTTAAAATGCTAATCTTCATCATCTGAGCCTTCAGCGAATCGTAATCTTTTTGTTGGTGGAGAGCCAAAATCTATCGGACTAAGAAGGCACATTCTAATAAATAAACATTAATAATTTGAAAAAAAGCGCAATATCTGCGAAGCGCAATAACGCGAAGCGCAATAAAGCGAGGTATGTATGTAATATATCGCCAGTGAAGACTAAAGGCTCATCATAAATGAGGCTTCTATGCTCCCCGAGGAGCATAGGCCTTCAACAAACACATGCCAAGTCTTCCTGTCCTGTGCCATCCGCCCAAGTTTTTTCCATGTTTTCCTCATCATTTTCACCTCTGCATCCAGTTCTCTTCTCCGTGTGTTTTTTGGTCTACCTCAGCCTCTCTTTCCCTGTGGATTCCAGAACAAGGACTGCCTTGTAATGCTATCAACAGGTCTCCTCAATGTATGTCCTATCCATCGCCAGGGTCTTCTTCTCAACTCTTGTACCACTGGCACTTGTCTGGTTCTTGTCATCAATTCCACATTTGTGACTTTGTCATACCATTTCAGTCCTTCTATTCTACGCAAGCACCCGTTTATAAAAAGTCTGTAGCTTTATAGTTGTTCAAATGAATGATTTGACCACAGGGAATTGTGGGTCCTCATCAGATCACGCAGCGTAAAGAGCACAATATAATTATGTCACGCCATATTTTGGCGGGTGACTTACTCGTCTTCATATTACTAATTGTCTGAGTGAAACGTCCTGCAATAAATAATGAAAAAAATCCCGCCACCTTTTCGGTAACATAAGGAGAAGTTGCGCATTTCATTGTGAGAGCTAAATTGTACACTTATGAAAATAACACTCAGGCCAGTCAATTTATTTTTGTTTTTGGTAGTGCATTGACCATTGACCATTAGGCATTATTACAAAGATTCAATGAAGTTGAAAAGTAATGGAAAGAAATGAAATTACAACAGGAGCATGTCATCAAGTCATGTAAGGAGAGAACAAGAAAGTATTCAGTGGGGTACTGGAAGATGAGACAGGTCTATATTTCGGAGCTGGCATTTGCTGATGATGTTGCCCTGATTGCTAAATCAGAGGCACATCTCCAATCCAACCTGCAAGTCTGGAAGGAAGAGCTGGAGAAGAGAGGGATGGTCATAAGCAGCTCTAAAACAAAATCCATGATGATATCACGAGAAGAAAGAAGACATCAGATTAAGCTGGGAGAACAGGTCCTGGAGCAGGTCGACCACTTTAAATACCTCGGAGCTATCATAGACCGAAAGGGAGGCATCAAAGAAGAGTTGGCCACTCGAAAAGCAGCAGCTGGGAGACTTTTTCGGGCCATAAATCGAGGATTCCTCAGCAAGAGAGAGGTTGGTAAGAAAACGAAGATGGCTGTATACCGCTCCACCTATGTCCCAGTCTTGACATATGGATGCGAGTCATGGGCAATGACTACAACCCATAAAAGCCAGATCCAAACCTCAGAAATGAGGTATCTGAGGAAGGTGGTTGAAGTAACAAGAAGAGACATGGTACGCAACCAGACGATACGTCAAGGCCTTAAATCCTACCCCTTGCAGACCCAAGTAGAACAGTCCCAATTAAGATGGTTTGGCCATGTCTGCAGAATGGGAGAAGATCGGATACCACGACAAGCATGGGAAACAAAGAGCCAAGGATCCAGACCCCGAGGACGACCCAGAGTCCGCTGGGAGGACAACATTAAACAATCTTTGAAGGACCGAGGACTAGAATGGAACCAGGCCAGGAGGAAGACAGCCGATAGGATAGTCTGGCGCTCTCTCTTCCAAACCTCTACACCTCACGGTAGAAGGGGAACGACTAAGTAAGTAAGTAAAGAATGGGTGCTGTCATTAGGTAATACAGCAGCAGTGGAAAATAATTATTTCGTGTAATGTTTTGGCGAATTACTTGCTCGGATATACAAAATTTATGATATTTTTTTGTTTTTTTTGTTAACTCCTGTCTTTCACACCACGAAATATACTATTCAGGAAACTGAGAGAAAATATTCAAGATTCATTACAGTTGACCATCGACTTTGGCACCACTCTCATTCATCTATTTAATGAGCGCGCATCGTCGTAAATCGTCATTATAAGATTTCGGGTTTCGCTACATTTCAAAACGATTTACATTTTTTAGCATGCGCATGGCAAATCGGCAATCTTCCTGCTCTTAGGGGGTCACTTAACTTGTAAATTCAATCAGCAGATCGTACGCATGTGAAAACGAAATGGGTGTTTTCCCTGAGTAATAATATTAAATGACAAAATAATACATTCATTTATAATTGAATACAAATTTATTTAGATCTAGATAAAGTTTAAAAAAAATACTGTAAAACAAACGTTTTCAATTGTGAAAGCAAGACAAAACATCTGAAACATGGTGAACAACCAAAACAACAACCAAAAAGCGACAGAACTTCATAAATGGATGCTTGCGTATAACAGAAGGATTGAAGTGTTATGATAAAACCACTAACGGGGAACTGATGACAAGAACCAGACAAGTGTCAGTGGAATAAGATAGGGCATACTTTGGGAATCCTGTTGATAGCGTTACCAAATAGTTCTGGAATCTTCAGCGCAAGACAGGTAGAGGATGACCAAAGAACACATACAAACGAGAGCTGCAGACAGACGTGAAGACATGAAAAGGCCTTGAGCGTGGGACTGCAATATTTGGCGTGGGTTTTTTGAAGGTCTGTACTTCTTACTTACTTACTTAGTCGTTGAGGTGTAGAGGTTTGGAAGAGATAGCGCCAGACTATCCTATCGGCTGTCTTCCTCCTGGCCTAGTTCCATTCTAGTCCTCGGTCCTTCAAAGATTGTCTAATGTTGTCCTCTCAGCGGACTCTGGGTCGTCCTGGGGGTCTGGATCCCTGGCTCTTTGCTTCCCATGCTTGTCGTGGTAGCCAATCTTCTCCCATTCTGCAGACATGGCCAAACCATCTTAGTTGGGACTGTTCTACGTGGGTCTGCAGGGGGTGACATTTTAGGCCTTGACGTATCGTCTGATTGCGGACCATGTCTCTTCTTGTTACTTCAACCACCTTCCTCAGATACCTCATTTCTGAGGTTTGGATCTGGCTTCGTGGGTTGTGGTCGCTGTCCATAACTCGCATCCATATGTCAAGACTGGGACATAGGTGGAGCGGTATACAGCCATCTTCGTTTTCTTACCAACCTCTCTCTTGCTGAGGAATCCTCGATTTATGGCCTGAAAAAGTCTCCCAGCTGCAGTTTTTCGAGTGGCCAACTCTTCTTTGATGCCTCCCTTTCGGTCAATAATAGCTCCGAGATATTTAAAGTGGTCGACCTGCTCCAGGACCTGTTCTCCCAGCTTAATCTGATGTCTTCTTTCTTCTCGTGATATCACCATGGATTTTGTTTTAGAGCTGCTTATCATCATTCCTCTCTTCTCCAGCTCTTCCTTCCAGACTTGCAGGTTGGATTGGAGATGTGCCTCTGATTTAGCAATCAGGACAACATCATCAGCAAATGCCAGCTCTGAAATACAGACCTGTCTCATCCTCCAGTACCCCACTGAATACTTTCTTGTTCTCTCCTTACATGCCTTGATGACATCGTCCATGAGGAGTATGAAAATATAAGGTGACAGGATATCACCTTGTCTTACACCAGTGATGGTCCTGAACTCTTCTGACTTATAGTTTGCAGTCCTCACATAATAGCATAAATCAGAGGTGCTGGAATGTTCTTCCTTGCCAAACAGTCCCAAAGTTTGCTCCAGGGGACCCTGTCAAATGCCTTTTCCAGATCTATTAAACAAAGATGGATCTCACTCTTATACTCAAGGGCCTTTTCACTCAGCTGTGTGAGTGTGAAGATTAGGTCTTGAGTACTTCGGTTTTCTCGGAATCCGCACTGGACTTCATCCAATTGTGGCTCAGCTAGGCATCGGAGTCTCTGCTCTAGGATTCTAGAGCAGATTTTACCAGGAACACTGAGAAGGGATATGACTGTGGTTTCCACATTGTCGATTGTCACCCTTTTTGAAAATCGGTGCTATGATGGCAATCTGCCAATCCTTTGGTATGGTCTTGTTGCACCACACTGTCTGTAGGACCCTTAAGAGTAATAGGTCGCCTGATGCTTCCATGTACTTAACCATTTCTGGTGTTATACCATCGTGCCCTGCTGCTTTGCCCATCTTGATTTTCTCCAGTGCTGCCTTCAGTTCTTCCATCTTTATGTCATCTTCACCACCATTGGTTTTCTCTCCTGTGCTAGTGGTTATCATTTCTGATGCTTGACCTTGCTCACCATCAAGGAGTTCTGAGAAATATTCTTTCCATTACTTCCTTTGGGGTAGTAAGCAATTTGCCTTGCTTGTCCTTTATAAATTTGAGAGGGCATTGTTTTTCCTTCCTCGTGTTCTTAAGCGTCTTATAGAACAATTTCTGGTTTTCTTGCGCATCTTTTCTAGCTTTTCTCCAAATTCTTCCCAGGATTTCTGATTTGCTGCTAGAACCTAGTTCTTTGCTTCAGTTCTGAGTGTCACATATTCTCTATATTTCTCTATTTCTCCTGCTGTGTTTTTAGCTCCTAAGTATTGTTTCCATGCCATTTTCTTCTCACTTATTTTCTCTTTGACTTCCTCTGTCCACCAAGGTGTCCTCTTTCTCTTGTTCCCAAGTCGGACTTCACCACATGCTTCTGCAGCAGCTGTCTTTATGATGTCCTTGAATTTAAGCCAGAGGATTTCCAAGTCATCAGGTTGTTCTGTGCTGCTCCCCGCTGTAGCTATAAGCCCCTGATATCTGGTCTTAATTTCTGGCTCTCTCAGCTTGTAGGTCCTAATGCTCATTTCTCCCTTTCGTTTACTTGGTTTCTTGCGTGATGTTGGGCAGTTCCTAGGCTGTGCAACTCTTTCAGTTGTTCTTTTGATTGTAAGCAGGTAGTGATCACTTTCAATATCTGGCCCCCTCCAGATTCTAGCATCCCGGGCATATTTGAATGAGCTCCTCCTAAGTATGGCATAGTCGATCACTGACTTCTCATTCTTTGTTGGTTCACATCTAGTGTATGCATGTATGCGCTTATGGGGGAACTTTGTGTTTGTAATGATCAGATTCTGCTCACTGCAGAATCTAAGGAGTCGCTTTCCATTGTCATTGAGAGTATCTTCTCCATATCTCCCGATAACTCCACCCCATCTAGCATGGTCATTTCCAACTCTGGCATTGAAATCTCCAAGCATGATAATTTCATCTAGGCAGTCATCCACTGTCCTTTGAAGCAGCTCGAAGAATTCCTCTTTGACCTCTGCTCTCTCATCCTCATTTGACCCATACACTATGACCAGGTTGACTATGGTTTCTCGTTCTTTTAGTTGTACAACCATAATGCGCTCCGAGACAAATTTCCATCCCTTGATACTATCTTTTTGATTTTTGGCCACAATGCAACCCACGCCCCCTTTAGCTCTTTCAGATGTGGGTACACCACTGTAGAGCAGCGTGTCGCCATCGAGATCCATGACTCCTTGTCCCTTTTTCTTCGTTTCCGTTATAGCCAGGATTTCTAGATTTGCTTTCCTCATCTCTTCCACCAGCTCCTCTTCTTTCCCATTTATACTTCTTGTGTTCCATGTTCCATAAGTCGTAGTCCGTAGTCCGTTCCAGTTCGTCGCCTTTAGAATCAGTCCGGTTTTCTCTCTTGTATTACTCGTATTACTTCTTGGGAAGTTGAAAGTTGAAAGAAGAAGCATGACAAAGTAGCATTTATTCAGGACACATGAAATGACAATAAAACATTGTTCAGATAACAACAAAATTACAAAGCAGTTATTCAGAAAACTGAGATTAACAAGAGTCAGATTTACATGATCATAGACAAATGTGATATACAGTAGTTAAAGAAATGTGTATTAAAAATCATAAAATAGTCGTAGAAAAATCATAAAATATTTAAGAATAAGGCGCAGTTTCAAATCAGATAAAATGAGAACCTTCACCTCAAATGTCAAGGTCATATTACTGGTTGGTTCTGAAACATGGAAAACACCAAATATGGCAAACTATTAAGTAATAGACTTTCACAAATGGGTGCTCGCGCAGAATAGAAGGATTGGAGTTGTATGACAAGATCACTAATGTGAAACAGATGACAAGATCACTAATGTGGAATTGATGACAAGATCACTAATGTGGAATTGATGACAAGATCACTAATGTGAAACTGATGACAAGATCACTAATGTGGAACTGATGTCAATATCACTAATGTGGAACTGATGTCAAGATCACTAATGTGGAATTGATGACAAGATCACTAATGTGGAACTGATGATACGATCTTTAATCTGGAACTGATGACAAGGTCACTAATGTGAAACTGATGTCAAGATCACTAATGTGGAACTGATGTCAAGATCACTAATGTGGAACTGATGTCAAGATCACTAATGTGAAACTGATGTCAAGATCACTAATGTGGAATTGATGACACGATCACTAATGTGGAACTGATGACACGATCTTTAATCTGGAACTGATGACAAGGTCACTAATCTAGAACTGATGACATAGTCATTTTTCTGGAACTGATGACAAGATCACTAATATGGCACTTATGACAAGATCACTAATGTGGAACTGATGACAAGATCACTAATTTGGCACTTATGACAAGATCACTAATGTGGAACTGATGACAAGATCACTAATGTGGAACTGATGACAAGATCACTAATATGACACTTATGACAAGATCGTTAATATAGCACTAATGACAAGATCACTAATGTGGAGCTGATGACAAGATCACTAATACTGCACTAATGAAAAGATCACTAATGTGGAACTGATGACAAGATCACTAATGCGGAACTGATAACAAGATCACTAATGTAGAAGTGATGACAAGATCACTAATATGTATCTGATGCCAAGATCACTGTGACAAATGGACGACCTCTATCGATCTTTGGTTCTCTCCGGCAGTATCGGTACATTTGTGGTACTGATTTTTATTATGTGCTGTTAATTATCGCACTTTTCTGTCTTTCTTTATTGTTCTGCTAAGCAGCAGACTATTGATTTGATCAAATCACCCTGTAGGTGATACATATCACATTTGCAAGGAGTGCTACCTAGATTTGTTGGTTATAGGCGCGGCAGATTAACACGTACATCGGTCAGCGCTATCGGCTTAATTCTCCGATAAGACACGGAGTTTGCGTACTCATACGACAGATAACGAGATTACTGTCTGTGTGAAACCTGTGGGCAGACAAGTGTGATATAATCGCTTCCGGTCACTTGGTTAAAAGTAATCATGGATTTATTACATTTTAGACAATATGAGTCCACAAATGTGTTTGTGAGATTGTATGCAAGACATCATATTACCATATATGGGAGACGTGACTGTCAGCAGTGATCATCTACTTTTGCCCCTCCCTATCTAGTTTATTTTTTGCTTCAGGAACGCCGGATTCACTAGTGCAATGGACACTTGAGCCGTTTGGCAATTAAGCACGGTGGAACAGAGAGAGCGCGGAGCATGGCGTAATAGATTCTTTGATCAGGGGCGATGTTAAGTCTGAGACGGACCTTGGATTGTAAAACTTTCAGGGGAATTAATTGCGTAGCTGATATTCGGCAAGGCGGAGATGATGAAAGTCAAGCCAGAGCGGTTGTCGGCGGCAGAGGTGGTAAAATTACCTTTGGTTCAAGAATCGAACGGCAAATTGGCTCGGGTCTGGCAGTATGTGTGACTTTCGCATTAAAGAGCGATAGAACGGAATTTACGGATATATACCATGTCTCTCCGATAGCCATGATCAGTTGTTCAGAAATCTATCTGAAATTCACTAGCTCGATATCTTAGATTTCTCGTACAGAGTGAAAATTATTAGATTTTCGTGGAGTGTTTCATTTTTCTGATTGCGGTAATTTATATACTAGCCTTTAAGTGATTTAGTGTGTTTAAAGTTTTCATTATATTTCACTGAGATTTTCTGTGCTAATTAAATATTAGCACAGAAAATCTCAGTGAAATATAATGAAAACTTTAAACACACTAACATTAATAACTGTCTACTGACGGTATATATTATTTACTTCTATCCATTTTATGTAATTTTTTAAATGACTAGTGTTCATATCACGCGTTAAAAACGATAGGATAAGCTAGAGACGAGTGTTTCAAATCTAATTTATAACGGAGTGGTGAAGAGGTCTTATTTTAACACGTGTTAGATACGATATTGATAATTTGGTTAAATGTTTATATTTCCTTTCCTAAAATCTAGGCTGATGAGTACTAGCGGCTTTCTTATGGCCATATGAACTTATGACCATACGAACTTATAATATTATAAGCATCCAGGGATATTTAATATTGATGAGCTTCTTGCTGTGACCTGTGTGGTCCAATTTTCCTCATTTTCATGAGAGAAACCAGAATAGAACCATTAAATTATAATATTAACTGGACCAGAACTATTACCAGATTTACTTATATCAATCTCATCAGCCAGCTGTGGCGTAATATATTGTCAACAACATTTGTGTAACTTAACCTAGCGTCTCAGCCACCTGAGACTAAACAACATAGGAACTATATATGTTCTATTCATCCTACGTCGGCGATCACCACGCATGAACCTTACTCCAACCAACTGAAGGCATAGATAACTTATTGTATCCAGGACAAATTAAATCACCGACTCTAGCGACTCCCGTGAAATTTGCAGTCAGCAACTACTGTGAGTCTGGGGCTGGATTTGGCAAAACTTAAATTTGACACTAAATAGTCTTATTACTTATTAGTGTATTTCCTTGGAATATCTGCGACAACTACTGGGGTAAGCAAATCTGAAAGTGGCCACTGAATGGGTGTGAATTGAATGAACGGAGAAAGAAACTTATGTCTTTTGTTAACATCATATACTTATGCGTTTTCTTCTTTCTTTTTTTATCTCATTAATCTGAGTAGTCACAGGATAGATTACATTAGGAACCTATTCTTTTCCCATACTGACTATTTCATAACTTATTGTTAACTTTTGATCTTTTGGGTTAATTAACCTGTGTTGGAATCGTCTTTTCTTTTCCTTTACCAGAGGGGGAGAACCTATTTGATTAATTTCTTCTTTTGCAATTTTGTCTGTAAACCATGATCTATTGATGTATATGCTTATTGTTGTGATCTTCTATTGATAATAAACTGTATTAAACCTTTAGTTATCGTGTCGGTCAACCCCTATCCATTATATGTTATTCATAGTTTTTTTTTACGTTCGTGCGTATTTGTCACAGAATTGTGTGCATGTGATTGCAGTGTAACTTGTATTTTCGTACAAGGAGAGAAAGTGCGTCTGATTTAAATATCGTCGTCCAGATAGGCTGGATTAGATAAATTATTCTATCCAGATACTCTCCTTTCTCTTACACGATCACCTCGTGATAAAACTATTTCTTACCCCTTACTTTCACATAAGGGCAGCTCGGCCACCTTTGGTCCAAACCTGGCATTCAGCTCTCACCTGTGGCTCCTCGTAGCTGTCAGCATGCGACAGCGGCCACCCCCCGGGAAACGGCTTTGACAGGCCGGCTAAACTAGGTGAGGGTAGCCGACTGGTTATAAACCTTCGGTGAGTTAGGGTCTGCCTACCCATGCATGTGAAGACTGGATTCGGTAGACTGCGCGGAAGAAACCACCTGTTGGTTCAACGGGCATGACGGCGATTACCAGCAACGCGCTGTGGAGCGTAAGGAGCATGGCGAGGCACGTAGAAAGCCATGGTCATCCACTGCACCTGACTTCATCTCCAGTCGTCTTGACTTGTCTTGCCACTGGATTAAGATGGACCCAGGCGAGAGAGTGAGGTCGACGAATTGCGCAAGTCACTCTTTCATCCACTCATCCACTCATCCATTCACTCACAAGTCCTGTGGCGATGGGCGAGCGGCGAAGCGGCAGGCGTGGGTGCGCTGGCAGTCGTAGTCGCAGACCTACACACAGGCGGCTCAGGCCATATGGTCGTCTTCCACTGATCGGAGCAGCAGTGGGATTCGGCAGCCCCCTGAGTGACTGAGCAGCCCTCTTTAGGAAAGCACTGCTCACCTCCATGGCATGAGGAAGGGGCTAGAAAAGGTGCCCTTAACATTGCCTGCTCCACCATTACCTAACCAGCTTACCGCGGTTGGTGGGTACCCTACTTCAGCGGGCGACACATAAGAAAAAGAAAGGACAGATTTTTCCCCCTCATTCTAGGCGCATGGAATGTGCGCACTCTACTCGACAAAGACTTCAACACAAACAGACCCGAGAGGCGAACTGCCCTGATTGGGAGAGAACTGGCCAGATACAACATTGACATAGCAGCACTGAGTGAAACTCGACTTGCAGGCGAGGGCCAACTTTGCGAAAAGGGTGCAGGTTATACATTCTATTGGAGCGGAAGAGGAACTGAAGAAAGACGATAAGCAGGGGTTGGATTTTCAATCAAAACAGCAATTATTGGCAAGCTAGCGGAGCCCCCAAAGGGAATAAATGACCGACTCATGACGGTCAAGATCCCGCTGCTTTATGGAAGGAAACATGCCACCATCATTAGCGCGTATGCACCAACTATGACAAACCAGGATGATGTCAAGGATAAGTTTTACGAAGAACTACATGCAGTCATTGCATCAGTTCCCAAAGCAGATAAGCTTATTATTCTTGGTGACTTTAATGCAAGAGTAGGCTCAGATAACATCTCCTTGAATGGCACTATCGGAAAGTACGGTGTGGGTCGCTGTAACAGCAATGGACTTCTTCTCCTCCAGACTTGCGCAGAACATAACCTCCTTGTCACCAACACCAATTTTCGACTTCCTATCCGCAACAGGACCTCCTGGATGCACCCTCGCTCGAAGCATTGGCACCTAATTGAGTATGTAATTGTTAGGAAGAAGGACAGGCAAGATGTTCGGGTGACCAAGTCCATGTGTGGTGCTGAATGCTGGACTGATCATCGCCTCATTGTGTCTAAACTTAAAATTCGTATCCAACCTGCCAGGCGCCCTCAGGGAAAGAAAACTCAAAAAAGGCTGGATATTACCAAACTAAAGAAGACAAAAATTAAACAGTCATTCACTGACACCCTAGAAGACCGTCTCAAATCTATCTCGTTAGACGGCCAAAGTGCGGAAACAAATTGGACAGCCCTAAGCGAGCAGATCTACAACACTGCTACAGAGGTCCTGGGTCCCGCCATCAAGAAACAAAATGACTGGTTTGATGAGAACTCAGATGATATAAAGAAGATGTTGGCTGAGAAACACCGTCTCCATAAAGCATATTTAAATGATCCAAAATCTACATCCAAGAAAGACGCTTTCAACAACATGCGTAGAATCGTCCAACATAAACTACGCCATATGCGGGATTCATGGCTGAGTAATAAAGCAGATGAGCTCCAAGGCTTTGCTGACAGCCATGACTTGAAAAATTTTTACCATGCACTCAAAGCGGTCTATGGTCCAACATCATCAGGATCATTTCCCCTCCTTAATGCAGATGGAAAAAACACTAATTACAGACAAGGAAAAAATTCTCCAACGCTGGGTCGAACACTTTAATAATATTCTGAACCAGCCATCATCTATTAACGATGAAGCCATCAACCGACTGCCCCCAAATTCCTATAAATGAAGCACTAGATGATATACCGACTTTTGAGGAGACCCAAAAAGCGATTCGTCAACTTTCTAGTGGAAAGGCCCCCGGCTCCGATTCAATTCCTGTTGAGGTCTATAAAGATGGCGGTACAGTTCTGATAGAGAAACTTCACATGATCTTCCAGCAAATGTGGCAGAGTGAAACCATCCCACACAATCTCAAGGATGCGTCAATTATACATCTTTATAAACGTAAAGGTAATCGCCAAGACTGTAACAATCATCGAGGCATCTCACTACTATCAATCGCTGGGAAGATATTTGCCAGAATCCTTCTTAATCGCCTTACGGCTCATCTTGGCAAAGGTCTTTTACCTGAAAGTCAGTGTGGATTCCGGAAAGAACGTGGAACCACCGATATGGTGTTCGCTGCAAGACAGCTTCAAGAAAAATGCCAAGAACAGCACTGTGACCTGTACACAGCTTTCATCGACTTGACAAAGGCGTTTGACACGGTCAGTAGAGAGGGTCTATGGAAGATCATGGCAAAATACGGCTGCCCAAAGAAATTTATCTCAATAGTGCAGCAGCTGCATGATGGAATGCAGGCTAGAGTTCAGGAAAACGGTGAGCTATCGGAGCCTTTCCCAGTCTCAAATGGAGTTAAACAAGGGTGTGTACTTGCACCGACTCTTTTCAGTATCATGTTTTCTGCTATGCTGACTGATGCTTTCAGAGACGGGGACACAGGAATCGACATCAGATATCGTATTGATGGAAAATTGTTTAACCTTAGGAGGCTTCAAGCAAAAACCAAGGTCAAATCACACACCATCAGGGATCTTCTGTTTGCTGACGATTGTGCCCTCAGTGCTGGCTCAGAAGCTGATCTGCAGCGTAGCGTTGATAGATTCTCCGAAGCCTGCTCCAACTTTGGGCTTACCATCAACACGGGGAAAACAGAAATCATGTACCAACCAGCTCCTGGCACAATTTATACTGAGCCAATCATCAAGGTAAATGGTGAGAAACTGAATGTTGTGAACAGGTTCACATACCTTGGTAGTACACTATCCCAGAACATCGTCATTGATGATGAGGTGAACACCAGGATCTCCAAAGCCAGCAGCACATTGGCAGACTATACACCAACGTTTGGCATCGAAGTGGCATTAGTCTACAGACAAAGCTGAAGGTATACAGAGCTGCAGTGCTTCCAGTGCTGCTTTATGCATGTGAAACATGGACTGTATACAGGCGCCACGTAAAAAAGCTCAACCACTTCCATACAGTCTGTCTCAGGAAGATAATGAACATCAAATGGCAAGACAAGATCCCGGATACCGCCGTTCTTGACAGAGCTGGTATCCCTAGCATCGATACTATTCTGATGCAGTCACAGATTCGCTGGGCAGGTCATGTAGTCCGCATGCCAGACCATCGACTGCCAAAGATACTCTTTTATGGTGAGATGCAGAAGGGTAGACGCTCCCATGGTGGCCAGAAAAAGCGCTTCAAAGACACGCTTAAGGCTTCATTAAAAACCTTTGACATAAACCCAGACACATGGGAAGCTGCTGCGCAAGACCGAACTGCCTGGCGCACATCTCTTCGTAAAGGTGCAGTGGCATGCGAATCTTCCAGAAGAACAGCAGCGGAACAGCGGAGACAAGCTAGAAAAGATCGTGAAATAAAACCTTCACATGAAGCAAACATTCCCTGCCCACACTGTCCGAGATTCTTCCAGGCCCGCATCGGGCTCATCAGTCACCTTCGTACTCATAGACTATCCTAACATCCTAATAATTGGATGAACAGAGTGGTCTTCATCACCTGTGATGGACGAACAACACAACACTTTCACATAGTTATCACTATCACCTCTGCTCAGACAGGACTATAAACATCTATCACCTATCTGATAAAATCTACGACAGTGACCTTTTGCCAAATGTGTCCATGTAGGAAACATTTTGAAAGTGTCACACCCGACATGTTTGAAATGATTGGATCTTTCTGATTAGATTCATAACAACATTGAGGGGGAATGTAGGCTGACCATTTCGCAGTTTTACCTCACTGGGAATTTCAAGCTCGCCACGACCTCAGACCTCGCCAGAGTGAAGACTAAATTCACAATTCCTATTTGTTAACCGGACCTTTTATTGGAGAACCAGATAAGACTTACAAAGCACAGGAAATCTCTTTCAATTTTTAATAAGGAACACTCTGACTAGGAAACTGAAAAAAAAACACGGAGTCAAAGGGAGGAATCTATTGTAAAATTAAAGACATCCCAGACGCGTGTAAGAGAACAATTCGTCTCTTTCATTCATCTGAGCAAACAAGTCTGTAGCCAGGATTGGCGTAAGTTGTGATTTACATTTCATATTTTATTACTAATATGTGAACTAACATATATGTGTATATATTACCATTTGAAGTTTAATGAGTAAAACTCGCTATTGGATGTCAAAGTCATTTTGGGCTGGCAACCTCAGTATCTAGAATGATGATTCATGAACCACCACTGCAAGGGCTGGTAGAGAACTAAAAGCATAAAGTAGTTCCAGGTTCCCTATGGAGCACCGAGGGAAAGATGAAAAGAAATGATGTACATTCTAGTAATAATACTTACATTTTCAAAGCAATGTAAATGTCCCAATAAACATATTCACTTCAAAATTAATGTAAGTTTTTAAGCTTTAAACCAGTGTAAATGTCTATGTGAAAATATTCATTTTAATTAATAGAAGTTTAAAACTTTTCCACAAGTGTAAATGTAAATGAAACATAAATGAATTTATATTGTGAACACTTTTCAAACAGTGGAGATCTAAATGTAAAACACATTATATCTGTACGTTTAAACTTTTCATTTAAATGTAATTAAAAGCTAAAGCTATTCAGTTTAAATGTAAAGGAAGTTTTATCCCGAGGGATTAAATTTAATTCTCATCGAGGGTAAATTCTAACATGGGATGGTAGAATAGAAGAGGGGGGGCACATAAATGTGTAGGAAAAACGCCCTACTCGGAAGAGCGTTTCGTTTCTATTACCAGTTATTGGTGGTACCAGCAGAAAGTACTATCTCTGGAACCAAGTGAAGGTAGAAGTGGACTGACGTTTTGCGAGACGCCATCATAAGAGGGTCTTAGAGACAGACGCAGAACCAACTTAGCCGTTACCCCTTGAACGTTCTGGGAACGTGCGGCGCCTGAACTTTGACCAGAGACGAACGAGAGCAGAGTGAAAAGAACTAACCCAGCGGGAGAAGAAACTACCATTGGCAGCTAAGTTAAATCCCAATCAAGTGAAGAAACCTTTTCCATAACTATTCAAATTATTTTCCAGCTGTTAAAACTTAAAGTGATCATTAAATTTTGTAATTTGTAATGTTACAAATTTAACTTCGATTTAATCCTTTTAAATGTACGACATGTTTGTATCAGTCAAAGTTACTAAACACACACTCTAAACAGAGCTTTATATATATATATATATATATATATATATATATATATATATATATATATATATATATATATATATATATATATATATATATATATATATATATATATATATATCCATTGATTAACTCAGCGGTGGGGGCTTAACGAGCTAGAATAAACCATTGCTAAATTCTTCATAAATGTGTTGGCAGATTATAGAATTAACGTGCTTAGCTACAGCCAGCATTGTTTCCGCTTACCTGAATATCTTGTGAAGACTCCCATGTGATAGAAGCTTTACTACTCTTCTATCTACATTTCTGCCAAGAGTAATCTTGTGTAAAGACAGACTCCATCGAAGCCTATAATAGATACTCTTGAGTTTTGGGCCACTGTTGCACCACTACGGCAAAGCAGGGGAGGAAGTACCGTCACAATCACTAATATGAAACTGATGACAAGAAACCAGTCTACTGCCAGGGAAATAAGAGGTGAGAAGACGCTAGCATGTGATAGGACATACATTCAGAAAAGCAGCTTATAGCATTACACGGCACTCCTGATTTAGGAATCCCAAGGTAAGTAACATAAAGGTTGAGGGAATATAATTTATGAAACGTTTTTTCAGAACCAGTGGTCCTAATGATGTCATAATTAACCGACGTTTCCTGGGTAGTGAGATCGGATGCCTAGCCTTCTCGGATAAGGACAAGTTGTACACGTTAAAAAATCCCACGGTTGGAAATCGTAGAGAGTAGGTCTATCAGGCGGCTTTCCTGGCAAAAATTTAGAAACCTACCTACCACAAAAATATTTATAGAATGTGTGATTCCTATATACACACATTGGGATTCTCGCCGGTGCTACGGAATTCGTGCACTGTGCTGAGATCTGCCTTGTGTGATCTAAAGGAGGAGATCGGAGCACTGATGGAGTTGTCCGTGTGCAATGAAGATTGTCCTTAAAACCAAACCAAACCAATGATCACAGGAGAATTAAGGCCGTCATGAGGACATGAAGCAGACACCGTGCAACATAATTATTTCCCGCAATATGTTGGCGGGTATGCTGCTTGTATATACAAGTATGTTGGCGGGTATGCTGCTTGTATATACAAGTATGTTGGCGGGTATGCTGCTTGTATATACAAGTATGTTGGCGGGTATGCTGCTTGTATATACAAGTATGTTGGCGGGTATGCTGCTTGTATATACAAGTATGTTGGCGGGTATGCTGCTTGTATATACAAGTATGTTGGCGGGTATGCTGCTTGTATATACAAGTATGTTGGCGGGTATGCTGCTTGTATATACAAGTATGTTGGCGGGTATGCTGCTTGTATATACAAGTATGTTGGCGGGTATGCTGCTTGTATATACAAGTATGTTGGCGGGTATGCTGCTTGTATATACAAGTATGTTGGCGGGTATGCTGCTTGTATATACAAGTACAGTTATATTCTGACATGATAGTGGATACATATTTTGTAAACTAGTTGTAAATAATTTGAAGTAGGCCTAATGAAATTTTAAATTAAGGGTTTAATTGCACAAGCAATAAACAAAGAATGGATAATAGCATGGGACCAAAGCAAAAAGAGGAAAACAAGCATATAAAGTCCTGACAAAAATACAACCAAGCAAAAAATGTTAAATACAACCAAGCAAAAAATGTTAAATACAACCAAGCAAAAAATGTTAAATACACGATGAACTAAACATATCAATTAATAAAAAAAATCGCTATGGCTCAAGCTTGGAACTGGATATAAAGTATGTAATTGTTTTTTACTATAGTTTGTTTGTTTGTTATTGTTGTTTTTTCTTCAAACCCACATGATAAAGACGAACCCACATGATAAAGACGAACCCACATAATAAAGAGTGTCAGGAACCAAATACAATTAAACACTATCAGGTAGATTACACGACATATAATAAGCACAGGTGAAACAGGCAATAACCACAAGGTAGAAATGAGTGTTCAAAATCGTAGTCATTAAGACCGCACCAGAAAAACAACAGCTAATAAAACACTATATTGGAAAAAACAAAAGCTAACATATGAACAAAATATATGGACGCTTTCCAAACTTTGCAAACAAAAGCGCCAACATAGCCAGTAGTTTTACTGCGCTAGGTTTCCCCGGATAAATGCGGATTGAATATAAATAAACCTCCAACCAATATTAAATTTATACCAGTATAGATATAGCCATTTTTCTGAACAATAAAAAAATTTGAACTATAAAATTTAAAAACACCATCGAAATGAATAATACAGCACCGAGTAAAACAATAATTACAATCAAGAATTATATCACAATAAATGAAACGCGTCCTGACATAACCAACAATTCCATGAATATGATAGATGGTTGAAAGAAACGTGCTGCAAAGAAAAGAATATATATATATATACATAGAGAGAGAGAGACAAACAGACAGAGTGGATTAGTAAAAGTATGAAAAAACAACACTAGTTAGCAAATGAAGAAAGCACATATTTAATAATTACTATCCTACTTGTCTGCTATAAAGGCAAATGCATCGTCCATTTAGCAAAAAAAAAAAAAAAAACGCAAAGTATATAAAAATATTAGTGTATTTCTACGATACACCATTCTCATATATTACATTTTAAATAGACTATAGACAGCTACCCAAGCATTGCAATACATGAATACACAGATGGCTCAGCATTCAAAGCAACCATAAATGCAAGACTTGCAGCGTATGTGAAATACCCAAATGGCAGCACACTAGAAATATATGAACCATGTGGAGAATTCTGTACAAATTACCAAGCAGATACAACATCAATAAACACCACTCTCACAGCAATAGACAGCATATTCAAACAAGAAATCTATATGCCCTCAGATATCATAATCTTCACTGATTCAAAATCAACACTTCGGACTTTAGAAGAATACCTACAAACTAAAAATAAAGAAATTATACAGCTGACCGAAACAACTGACAACCTGCTAACAAAATACGACATCAGAGTCACCCTCCAGTGGATACCAGGACACACAGACATACCAAGCAACGATAAAGCAGACTACCAAAACTAGGAGCAAGCATGGTTCAAACCAACACTCCAGCAAACATGCAGACAGCTAAACGAATACTCCAAAACAACTTGAAAGAGAAATGGCTGTACCGATGGGCAAAAGGGTCTACTGGACATGCCTTGCATAAATAAATGGCCCATCCTAACAAAAACGACAACATTAATAACCTACGACGTGTAGGGAAGAGCACTATCTTCTAACTACGAACAGAACACACCAGACTCAACAAACACTTAAACAAATTAAACTCCACACATGAGCCTATTTGCCGCAACAGTACTCATCAAAATGAGAGTTATGAGACAGTTCAGCATGTGCAGCTCACTCGCCCAGGACTTTCCACAGAAAGATGAAAGCTATTGCCGGGCTCCCCAACAATCACAAACCCCCATGCAGCACCACTAAACAGCTGCAGAACACAAATTCTTCTGCTTGGCATTGGCTGTGAAAGAGTGGCAAGCTCAGCAACTCTAGTTAATCAACAACAATAACATTTTAAATAATTGTTTTGTGCAATAAAAATTAATTATGACAAACGTAACATAAAATGTTTCCTGCTGTAGTGCGAGCAGTGTTACACAGAAAAGGGGTTTTAACACCATATTCCCAATATGCCTCAATGGGCATGTAACGGGATCCTTTACCCTCACCTTACACAGAAAAAGCTTAGCATTCGCAGTAGGAAAATTCTTCCTTCAGAGCAGAGGCCTTAAAAACTGCAGCAGAAGTCATAATGGCAGAAAAAAAAACGTTGAGAGACAAGTAGCTGTCTTCGCAGATACTTTGTCAGTAATTGTAGCGATGAAAAGTCAAAATAATGTCGACCCGGATGACCTGAGAGTAACACTTCACAAACTATGCCAGCCGTTTAAAAGTGTTGTGATACAGTGGATCCCATCTCACTGCGAAGATCCCCGGAAATGATGAGGCTTGCTGATTGGCAAAGGAAAGTGGAAAACTACCTCAACGTGACACAAGAGCAAGAGTTTCCATGAGCAGACACAGGATAAGTGGGAAGCAGAGCTTCCAGGCCAACAACAAAAAATGATGCTTATTACCAGCTAAGCAGAAGTGAAAAAGGAGTAATCTTCTGACTTCGTGCATGTAACAACAGATTAAGATACTATCTATTCAACCAGCTGAAGATGAGAACGTCTAATGAGTGTAACTGTGGCATCGATAAAATGACTGCTGAATTTCTACTTCAGAGATGCTCAATATATGGGGAACAGAGAAAGCGCTAATGGCCGTCCCTAGTTTCATTTCTGGAAAAACTGTGCGGAGATTCCTACTGCCTCAGTCTGACCACTGCTTTCTTTCAGCATATTCAATTCGACGTCTGAAATTGAACGAAGAAGAAATTTTTGCTGCGTACCCCTTGAACTCTTTTAGCGCAACCCTCGACTGTACATGTAGCAGACTTTTGCAACACTGTTATAAAGTAAAGCAAACATTCTCTGTTTTCATAATACGGCCATGAAATGGATTCTGTGGGAATGACAACTACAATGGACAAAATAACAACATAAGCAACTTAGAAGTATACCCAGACGACGAAGAAAAAAACAGAAAGTGAAGAATATAACCCACTGAATTACTGTGTTACTTTTTTGCAGACGACCAAAGTCTAATGTAAGAAAAATTAAAACAGACTGCAACAACACACAAATGCACTTAATTCAGTCTGTGAAAGATACAACATGAAGACCAAGACATCAAAGACAGAAACTATGAAGATTAGCAGATCACCGCGCCCACTTAACATTCATGCCGATGCCATCAGGCGTAAGCAGGTTCCAGAGCTCAAATATCTAGGAAGTCTCTTTTTACTGGAAATGGAAAACTTGACAGAGAAATTGAAAAAAAAAATGTCACGAAGCAGACATCACAGACATCCTACAACAACCTGAGCTCACAGAAATCACCGCGACATAGTTGGCTCGGGAACGAAAACTTCAAACTTCACACTACGATCTTCATGGCAGTAGTGGAAGACAAATGTAAAGGTGGCGGATTCAAATCACTGTACCTACATGCTCCAGTCTACATAGCGTTAAATGGGTACCTGACTGAGTTAGGGAAAGAAAGGGCAGCGAAGAAGGAAACTGGAACACAGGGAAACCAGTGAGACCGTTATTCATCATCATCATCATCATCGATTCCCTCTTTGTTTCTTATGGAACACGGAGCAGCCACTGGACGACCTCGCAGGAAGGAAGCACCACAGCGTCTATGTGATAATGCGGCTGTAGTTTATGTCGCAATTTATTTTAAAGTATGAGGTTGTCAGGCTCCATGCACGAACTCATAACTGCTGCCTGTTACGACATGCCTGGCGGAGCATTAGTTCCATTATGCCTGTGTCTACTCACAGACCCCTGGGATTTAACCAGGGCCACTTGGTACTTTATGAAATTATACTGTACGAAGTAATCATTATAGGCAATCTACTGTAATAATTTCATTTGCTGACATTCAACATTAAAAGAAAAAGAAAGAAAGACAGAAAGAAAGAAAGACAGAAAGAAATAAAGGGGAAATCCGAGGCCTGTGAGGAGCAAACAATCTACGAAAACAGGTAAATAATAGAACTTCTAGCAAGGACAGAAAGAAAGACAGCAAGAAAGAAAGAAAGAAGAAAGATAGAAAGAAAGAAAGAAAAAAAGAAAAAAAGAAAGAAAAAAAGAAAGAAAAAAAGAAAGAAAGAAAGAAAGAAAGAAAGAAAGAAAGAAAGAAAGAAAGAAAGAAAGAAAGAAAGAAAGAAAGAAAGAAAGAAAGAAAGAAAGAAAGGATGATCATGAGCCTCTGATTGCTTCGGTGCCCGGACCTTTCGCCCCCATGTCCTTGGTATCTCCGCCTTGTCCTCCATTACTGTTTCAGCTAAAGACTTGTTCTGTAGTTGACTGATTTATGAATGAATTCTTCTTCTTCGATCCTTAACCACCGACCGTCAAAGCAGTCAGTGGCCATCACGCCTAGTGGCGTCTTGTAGGGCAACAACAAATTGATTCCACTTTGCACGGTCGGTGGCCATCCTTCGTACAGTGCCCCAACTCTGGTTCATTCTTTGCATCTCAGCCTCCACAGTCCTCCGCCAAGTTGTTTTTGGTCGGCCTCTCTTTCGCTTTCCTTCAGGGGTCCAAAGCATAGCTGTTCTTGTGATGGCATCGGGGTCTCTTCTGAGGACATGACCAACCCAGCTCCAGCGTCTGCCAGCTATGATGGTATGCATGTCCTCTTGCTTGCTACGAGTAAGCAGATCTTGGTTGGTGATGGTATTCGGCCAAAAGATTCGGTGAATTTTTCTTAGGCATGTTGTGTGAAAAGAGGACAATTTTGACATTTCTTTCTCTGTGACTCTCCAGCATTCCGCACCATAGAGAAGCACAGAAAGCACGCAACTCTGGTATAATCTTAATTTTGTGCTTGTGCTGTATTGGGAGGACTTCCAGATGTTATTTAGGCTAAAGAAGGCTGTTCTTGCCTTATTCATTCTGATGTTGATGTCTTTGCCTGCCCCACCATCTGGTGTTACTATGCTTCCTAGGTATGTGAAGGTATCTGTCTGTACCAGTTGCTGATTCCTTACTGATATGGGCTCAGGGTTGCTCACATTGAGCGTCATGACCTCAGACTTCTTTAAATTGATGTTCAAGCCCACCTGCTGGCTAAATTTATTAAGTCTATCCGTTTTTTCCTGGATGTGTTGATGTGAATGTGCCAGCAGTGCAATGTCATCTGCATATTCCAGATCTTCCAATGTTGAAAATGTAGTCCATCTTATTCCTCTTGGACTGCCCTCTGTTGTCTGGCGCATCACCCAGTCTATGACTGTTAAAAATAGAGTGGTTGATAAGGGGCATCCCTGTCGTACTCCTGTCTTCACCTCGAAGGTTAGGTTGCTCTGCCCAACACTACACGTAAAGTTGGCATAGAGGCTTTTTTATGATTGACACTATGCAGCTTGGAATTCCATAAGCCCTCAGTATTTTCCATGGACTGTCCCTATGTATGCTGTCAAAAGCCTTTTCAAAATCAACAAAATTTATGTAAAGCTGTCTTTGCCATTCTGAGCACTGCTCTATAATGTTCCTGAGAGTGAATATATGGTCTACACATCTTCTGTTCTTTCTAAATCCTGCTTGTTCTTTCCTCAGTTTGTAGTCTACTGCCTTTGAAATTCTCTGTATAATTATCCTGCCTAGTATTTTGCTGGGAACTGAGAGACGAGTGATTCCTCTCCAATTATTGCAGTCTGAAAGATCTCCCTTCTTGGGCAATTTGACAATTATTCCTTTGTTCCACTCTGATGGTGTTGTCCCCGTTTTCCACACTTGTGCAAATAGTGGTTCTAATAGTTCTGCTGCTAGCTCAGGGTCTGTCTTAAATAGCTCTGCATTTAAGTTATCATGGCCCGGAGCTTTACCGTTCTTTAACCCTTTGATTGCTGTGATGATTTCTTCTTTTCGTGGAATGTCTGTATTTACATCTAGATCGTTTTCAGCCTCAGGAACATTCAATTGTGTCTTTGGTATTTCCTTGTTCAGAGTTTCTCTGAAGTGCTCTGCCCATCTTGTTTCCTGTCCCTCTGCTGTCTTAATGAGATTTCCTTGCTTATCTCTTACTAATGTAATATTGTTTGCACCTTGTTTTCCGCTGATGAATTTAGTTATTTTGTATACTGTGCTTTGTTCATTTCTCAGTGCTGCCTCTTCTGCCTGTTTTGCAAGATCGTCTAGGAAATTCCTTTTGTTGGCTCGGGTTTGGCGTTTAACTTCCCTGTCCAGTTGACTGTACTGTTCGCTATATAGTTGCTTTAACCTGGGGGACTTCGCTTCTGTTTTCTTTCTTTTCATTTCCTTTCTCATCTTTATGGTGTTTAGTGTTTCTGGTGTTATCCAGTCTTGCTTCTTCCTTTCCTGGAATCCTAAGCATGATTTGCTACTTTCCTTATATATTGTTGAAATGGTGTTAAAATTCTGGTCTATATCATCAGTCAATGTCTTTTCCTGGCTTTTGGCAAATTGATATCGTTTCTTAATGTCGGCCGCAAAAGCTTTTCTGGTAACGGGGTCCTTCAATTTGCTGATGTCAAATCTTTTCTGTGTAGTTACAGTTGGTCCAGCCCTTCTTAGTTTCACTTTCAGTTTTGCAACTACTAAATGGTGATCGCTTCCCACATCTGCACCTCTTCTTACCTTCACATCTTGTAATGCATGTCTCCATCTACCGTTAACCATGATGTGGTCTATCTGGTTTCTGTCCCGACCATTTGGTGATTCCCATGTTAACTTGTGAATTTCCTTATGTGGGAAAAGTGTTCCTCCAATGACCAGGTTGTTAATGCTACAGAAACTTATTAGCTTATCCCCATTTTCGTTTGCTATTCCGCTGCCGCATTTCCCCATTGTTCTTTCATTATATGTATTGTGTGTACCAACTTTCGCATTGAGGTCTCCCATTACTATAACAAGATCATATCTAGGTGTGTCCTCCATTTCTTTCTGCAGTTGTTGATAGAATTCATCCTTGACCTCCTGTAGTGAAATGGACAGAGATACAACGGTAAAATATCTCCAAAGATAACATTTAAGGATAAAAACATAATGCGTAGGCTGCGAATAGTACATGATCGCCTAGACCGCGGGTCATCACCCTCCATAAAAATTGACTTGCTAGACAGGAGGGGAACGGAGGATCAAAAAGGAAAAATATGACTGGAAAGATTGCGTGAGACTAGAAAGGCTAAGGAGACGCAATTGGGGGGGGGGGGGGGAACGGAGAAAAGTCACGTTTCCCAAGTTGACATAAAAAGTAAGCAACTCGACAGAAGGGACCATAGATATGATACGCCACAGTCATTTATTGGACGCTTTTGCAATACCAAGCCCTTGATTTGAATTCAGCGGCTAAAACGCAGATGTTTGGAATATTACAAAATTTAAAAAGTACTTTTTTCTTAATATTAATGTTAGGAATATAAAAATTAGCTGGCCGGATGGCCTATTCTGAGCAGTGAACTAATATGTTCTTAATTTTACAGACGGATAGATAATATTGAAGATAATGACAAAAGACAGTGTTGTTCACATCATCGACAGACTGTATTGAATCTAAAAGTGTCGCTAATTGCACAAAAAAACACGACCTCGAAACGCAGGTGTTCAAATTTACTTAGTATGGAGGAGAGGGTTTTTGGGTGGTAGCTGTGTCTAAATATAACTTTTAACGACAAAATTTTGGAGGGGAGAGAAAGGTTGGTTCAAAAATCAAGTACATTTTGTAGAAACACAAGTAGAGACGGACAGACTAACAGATAAACATCCATACTTGACTGAAGCATGACTGAAATGACTTTAGTGTAGGAAATTTGAAATTCAAATAAACCTAGGCAGTGATTGGCCACAGACAAGCATATTGTCGGCGCTTAGACGCGGATTTGGGGTCATTTCTCAATAGTTGTTCAGTGATAGACACAGATTTTAAAGTGTGGTGATTTCCATATGAAAGAAAGTGTAAGAAGTTTAGGGACGCCATACTATAGCCAGCAGCTCAGCTGAGTTTTGCTAGCAATTCTGTGTTATTTATTCACAATCTGGTAAGATTGAAATTATTTCCTTATATATTTTGAATATTGTTTCATGTTCGAGTGATTTGATACTGCCATATCGAAATCTAGCCTTACAAACAAGTAGGGATTTGCTCTAGACCCCCCGCCCTAGTCAGGGTCTAGGGACCAACAATGTACATAAACTCCAGCAGGGGTTAGGCAAGACAGATCAAGTGTTGAGAATAATGAAACATATTACCTATCCTCTTTTAGGGCAGACAACTAATAAATATTTTTCAGAACCTATAGTCTGGGAGGATCTATCTGATGTAAAACCACCATGGTAAATGTGCTGTTTGGTCAGAGAGATCTGACCTGTCTGTATGATGTGGTTGTTGTGTCAGTGTTGTGTCCAGACGTGGGTAGAGAATAGATTTTGACACATGGCCCATACTTTGATTGCAGAGCTGGGAGTTTCTGTTGTCAACAAAGCAGTGACTATTCAGTTGGTGACTTTACTCGAGTGTATCTGTGCAGTACTTGTGACAGAGACCACCATTATTGCCCGCCAGCACGGAGAGGTGGGACCACCTGATTTCAGCACCAGAGCTACAACGACAAGATGAGTGAGCCTCTGGTCTGCTGGACATTCACCAAAGCCCTTTAGTTACTAATAACCCCATAAAAAATTCCCACCATTTTCTGGACACTGTGTAGTCAATATAGACAGGTGTGATGAGGCCACCCCAACAGCACAAACATTAACTATCCTCCCAAGTAGATGACTACTAGAACATTTTAATAAAACTAACTAGTATAGTACATATATATGTACACTATTGCATTTATGATATAATATTCCATGCATTTCTTTCATAATTTCTAAATCCTTTTAAGTTCTGGTCAACCTAAAAAATTGATACAGAACAAAATAAATGTAATATAATTCTATCAAAAAATTTTACACTATTGAGTTAGTTCAGTGTGTTGTAATATTTATTAATATTATTAGTCTTGTTAAATATCTGTGGGTATATCTATAACCTATTACACCACACTACATATCATAACCCTAGACACTTTACGTAGCCACATTCATTAAAAAAAAAATTAAGTGTGAGGTCGTAGTGGTAGCAAGAAAGGCCTTCTGACAATTCACAACTACATTTTATCTCAGGAGCCTTCACAGCTGGCCTCATACAATTACAATTAGTAATATCACCATCATACAATACCAGCAACACCACTACATAAATTGGGGTCTTGTCCAGGGATAATTAGCCCAACAGTAATATTAGGATCTCCTGGTGGGAGAAATAAAAGTAGGGAAATAAATTGTAAAATTTCCTTTAAAATTAAAAGTGTCCCTGCAGATAAAAGTTGGTGAATCTTCACAGCCAGTAATAATTAATTAGTTAACTGGTTAGTTAGAATTAGTTAGACTATAGTCATAAGAAGTACTTAGTGTATTTACTGGTTAGAGATTTATCTTGTATATTATTATATTGTCTAAAAAGTATGGCGGAGCTGGCAAAATTTAGATCAGCTGCTGTGCTCACCGCGAAGGAGATGGGAATGGATGGTCAGATTTTAATTCAATACGTAACGGCTGAATGTGATAAATATATTGAAAGGGAAGATAGAAAGGTAGCTGAAGAGAAGAGGTTACAAATTGAGGCTGATAGAGAAATTAAGAGGCTGCAGATTGAGGCAGAAGAAAAACGACAACAAAGGGAGGCAGAAGAAAAAAGGTTGACTGCCGAAAGGGAGGCAGAAGATAGAAGGTTGCAAAGGGAGGCAGAAGAAAAAAGGTTGACTGCCGAAAGGGAGGCAGAAGATAGAAGGTTGCAAAGGGAGCACGAATTACGACTAAGGGAGCTGGAATTACAAGGCCCGGCTCCTGAAAATGGTGCCAGCCCTTTTGCCTCAGATGCTACGCCCAGTCTGGGAGCCTCAAATTCAGCTATGGGGTTTCATTTAGACCATTTTGTTGAAAAAGACGATGACATAGAGGGGTACCTAGGACGTTTTGAGTTATTAGCTACTACATATGGGTTAGAGAGAGAGAGAGGTGGAGCTTAAAGCTATCACAGGGATTGAGAGGTACTTCTTATGAAGTATTTGCCAAAATGAACAGGGAAGACCAAGACAATTATGACATGTTAAAGCAGGCTTTGTTATTAAGGTACGAGAAGAATGGTGAATTTTATCGTAAGAAATTTAGAAATGCCAAACTGTTGTCTGGGGAGACATACCACCATTTCTCTGCTAGACTAGAAACCTATTTGGAGAAATGGACGGCTCTGGGGAAGACCCAAGATCTTAAAGAAATGATCATGATTGAGCAATTGAGAGAGTCCATGGCTCCAGACATGAGAAAATTTCTCATGGAACAAGGTGCAGAGAAGTTGGGGGAAATTTTAAATGTTGCTGAGAGGTATCAGGCAGCCCAGGCAGAGGTAAGTGGTGCTAAAAAGAAGCACATAGACAATTTTAAAGCTCCACAGCAATTTAATAAATTTGATAATAGAGAGCAGGGAAATAAAGGTAGGACAAACTTTGAGCGGCCAAGAAATGACTATCGCGACAGAAACTCACAGTTCAATGACCAAAAGTTCAATGAAAGAAAACCGTTGAACCAAGGAAAAAGATGGTGTAAATGGTGCAAGAAGGATAACCATAACACCGAATTTTGTAGAAGGAAACCTTCAAACATTGCTGCAATGAAGTCGGGGACGCAAAGATTAAAGGTTAATCCTAAGGAGCAACAGGAACCTTATCACCCCCCAGTTTGTGAGGATGTTATTTGTAATGGGGTCACCATAAGGTGCCTTTATGATACAGGTTTGGATTATGATTCAGTTGTGAAGTCTAGCCTAGTGGACCCAAGTCAGTATACCACAGAAACAGTGGAAATACAAGGGGCGACTAAGGACATACCACTCATGACACTTCCCATCGCAAGGATAACGGTGAAAACTCGCTATGTGGAAGGAGAAATCAGAGCAGCAGTGATAGATGAACCAATCTACCCTCTGATATTGGTGTGTAGATACGTCTTCTTGGGGAATCCCGAGAAACCTGTGATCATGGCGACAGTGCAGACCAGGTCACAGAAGAAGGAGGAAGAAGGTGAACCTATAAATGCTCATCCAGAGGAGATGAGGAAGGCGCAGGCTGAGGATAGGACACTCAAGCCCTGTTTTAAAAAATTGCCCAAATGCCACACACCTCCGAGCAAGGGGGAATATTTCATGAAGAACAAACTCTTATACAGGAAGGCCGGAACTGGAACAAATGGTCACAACCAGCTGGTTCTTCCCACTTCATATAGAGATAAAGTGATGGAACTCGGGCATGCGATTCCCTTCAGTGGTCACATGGGGATCAGCGCCACAGGACAGCGTATAGCTTGTCATTACTTCTGGCCAGGGATAACGGAGGATATAAAAAGATATGTCAAATCCTGCCCAGAATGTCAAAGGGTAGCTCCAAAGCACTGGACTGCTCCTGCAACTCTAGGGGAAATGCCCATAGTGGGAACACCTTTGGAGAGGGTTGCAGTGGATATTGTAGGACCTCTCACTCGGACCAAGAGGAGGAACAGTTACATCCTTACTCTGGTGGACACTTGTTCTATGTGGGGAGAGGCGGTAGCCCTGCCATCAATTGATTCAAAACATGTAGCAGAGGCACTACTTACAATATTTACCCGATTAGGATTCCCGCATCAAATCTTGACGGATAATGGATCTCAGTTCAAGGGGAAACTAACGGAAGAAGTTTTTAAGCTATTTCAAGCCAGGCACTTTCATTGTAGTCCGTACCATCCACAAGGGAACGGCCAGGTAGAGAGGTTCAACGGGACTCTCATTTCTATCCTGAGAAAGCTGGCACACGAAAAACCGGATCTGTGGGATCAATTCCTGCCCGCCGCATTGTTTGCGCACCGGGAGGTACCACATAGTTCAACCGGGATGGCTCCCGCAACTCTGCTATTTGGGAGGCCAATAAAAGGTCCTTTAGAAGCTTTATTAAGGACCTGGACAGATGAGAAGGCGGAAGAGACTGTTACCTCATCGTATCAATATGTGAACGAACTGACCACTCGTTTGAAAGCTGGATGGAAACTGGCAAATGATAATTTGAAACAAGCCAGGAAGAAACATGCAGCATATTTTAATAGGAAGGCAAAGGACAGGGAACTGGCAGTCGGAGAGAAGGTGCTGCTTCTACGACCCGGAAGCCAGAATAAATTACAAATTGGTTGGCAAGGTCCATATACGGTTCTAGAGAAGGTGTCTAGAACAAACTATAAAATTGACAAAAAGGGGAAGGAAAAAGTTTATCATGTAAGCCTGTTAAAGAAGTATCTGGACAGACCACTCCAGGAAAGCACCCCCTTATTGACCTTGGCTATTGCAACCCAGATGCAAAAAGAACCACTCACCTCACATGAATACCCATTACATCCTTGTGAAACAGCAGCACAGGTAAAAGTCAGTAAGCACCTGACTAAAAACCAGAGGGAGAGAGTTCAAAAGGTTCTGGAGGAACATACAGATGTATTAACAGATAAACCAGGCCATACAAATTTGCTACAGTATGACATGAAACTGGTAGACTCAAACCCAATCTGTATGAGAGCCTATTCTATTCCGTTCGCGAAGGAGAAGGCATTGAAGGAAGAAATAGAGTATTTGTTGAAGGAGGGGATTATTTCGCACAGTGAATCATCTTTTAGTTCTAGTGTCGTTTTGTTGAGAAAACCGTCTGGGGAACACTGTGCATAGATTACAGGAAACTGAATGCTGTCACAGAAGGACAAGTGGATCCATTACCAGACACAAAACAGCTATTTGCCAGACTGAACAAGGCAAAATACTTTTCAAAGGTGGATCTTAGTAAAGGCTATTACCAGATCCCAGTGAAGCCTGAAGTGAGACCTTATTTGGCTTTTAGCACTTCGGATGGACATTATGAATTCAATATGCTACCATTCGGACTGAAAAATGCTCCGAGTGTGTTTTCAAGGATGATGCGCAAATTGTTGGATCCCCTGAATAACCCAGGTATCACGAATTTCATGGATGATATTCTCGTCGCCACAGAGACATTTGAAGAACACATTGAAGCTCTAGAAATGTTATTTAATAGACTTCGGGAGGCGAACTTAACTGCTAGGCCAACAAAATGTTGTATTGGATGCAAAGAGTTGGAATTCTTGGGACACACTGTATATCAGGGTAACATGACCCCTGACCCCAAGAACTTGGAAAAACTGCAGAGAGCACCTAGACCACAAACAAAAAAGGACGTGCGATCATTTGTGTCGTTATGCGGATTTTATCAGAAATACATCAAAAATTTTAACGCTATTTGTGCTCCTCTGACTGATTTGACTCGCAAGGGACTTCCAGATAAAGTTATTTGGACTGCACAATGTGAACTAGCGTTCCAAGAGTTAAAGGAAAAACTCACTAGCAAGCCTATTCTCAAACTGCCTGATTTGACACAGGACTTTGTCTTAAGAACCGATGCAAGTAATGTAGGACTCGGAGGGGCTTTGTTGCAAAGATCATCTTCACCTGATTGGGAACTGAAACCAGTCGCTTATGCAAGCCGCAAATTGAATAAGGCGGAACAAGGATACTCCACAAGCGAAAAAGAATGTTTAGCGTTAATCTGGGCAATAAAAGACAGTTTCAAAATCTATCCTGTTATGGTTGGACTTTTGTGGCGGAGACACGGACCATCAGCCTCTCGTGTTTTCTTTGGTCCTCAGGCTAAGCATGAAAACGCAAGATTGCTGAGAGTGGGTCCCATTGTTTGCCTTCAACCTTATCAGTTTAGTATCCATTATACTCCAAGTCAACTTGAATTTCGGTGCAGATTACCTCAGATCGGCACCCCTGTGAATCAAAATTATGAGTAGTGTGGCAGAACGTGAGGAGCAATTTTACCTCTGTGTATCGCTTGGTGTTGGAACTTGCCCA
>JAMPIV010018676.1:0-92378 GCA_024509875.1 Oreohelix idahoensis | reverse complement strand
TGGAAAGATTGCGTGAGACTAGAAAGGCTAAGGGGACGCAATTGGGGGGGGGGGGGAACGGAGAAAAGTCACGTTTCCCAAGTTGACATAAAAAGTAAGCAACTCGACAGAAGGGACCATAGATATGTTACGCCACAGTCATTTATTGGACGCTTTTGCGCGATACCAAGCCCTTGATTTGAATTCAGCGGCTAAAACGCAGATGTTTGGAATATTACAAAATTTAAAAAGTACTTTTTTCTTAATATTAATGTTAGGAATATAAAAAAAATTAGCTGGCCGATGGCCTATTCCTGAGCAGTGAACTAATATGTTCTTAATTTTACAGACGGATAGATAATATTGAAGATAATGACAAAAGACAGTGTTGTTCACATCATCGACAGACTGTATTGAATCTAAAAGTGTCGCTAATTGCACAAAAAAACACGACCTCGAGACGCAGGTGTTCAAATCTACTAGTAAGGAAGAGACGGGATATTGTGGTGCTGTGTCTAAAAATAACTTTTAACGACAAAATTTTGGAGGGGAGAGAAAGGTTGGTTCAAAAATCAAGTACATTTTTGTAGAAACACAAGTAGAGACGGACAGACTAACAGATAAACATCCATACTTGACTGAAGCATGACTGAAAGGACTTTAGGGTAGGAAATTTGAAATTCAAAGAAAACCTAGGCAGTGATTGGCCACAGACAAGCATATTGTCGGCGCTTAGACGCGGATTTGGGGTCATTTCTCAATAGTTGTTCAGTGATAGACACAGATTTTAAAGTGTGGTGATTACCGTATGGATAGAAAGAGTTAAGAAGTTAAGGGACGCCATACTATTTGGCCCGCAGCATCAGCTGAGTTTTGCTAGGCATATTCTGTGGTATTTATTCACATTCCTGGTAAGATTGAAAATTATTTCCTTATATATTTTTTGAATATCTGTGTTCATGTTAGACAGTGATTTGAATACTGCCATATCGAATTCTTCTAGCCTTACAAACACAGTAGGGATTTGCTCTAGACCCCGACTAGTCAGGGTCCTAGGGGACCTACATTGTACTTAACCTCCAGCAGCGGAGTTTGGCAAGACAGATCAAAGTGTTGAGAATAATGGAAACATTATTAACCTATCCTCTTTTAGGGCAGACAACTAATAAATATTTTTCAGAATCTATAGTCTGGGAGGATCTATCTGATGTAAAACAACCATGGTAAATGTGCTGTTTGGTCAGAGAGATCTGACCTGTCTGTATGATGTGGTTGTTGTGTCAGTGTTGTGTCCAGACGTGGGTAGAGAATAGATTTTGACACATGGCCCATACTTTGAATGCAGAGCTGTGAGTTTCTGTTGTCAACAAAGCAGTGTCTATTCAGTTGGTGACTTTACTCGAGTGTATCTGTGCAGTACTTGTGAAAGAGACCACCATTATTGCCCGCCAGCACGGAGAGGTGGGACCACCTGATTTCAGCACCAGAGCTACAAGATGAGTGAGCCTCTGGTCTGCTGGACATTCACCAAAGCCCTTTAGTTACTAATAACCCCATAAAAATTCCCACCATTTTCTGGACACTGTGTAGTCAATATAGACAGGTGTGATGAGGCCACCCCAACAGCACAAACAGTAACTATCCTCCCAAGTAGATGACTACTAGAACATTTTAATAAACTAACTAGTATAGTACATATATATGTACACTATTGCATTTATGATATAATATTCCATGCATTTCTTTCATAATCTCTAAATCCTTTTAAGTTCTGGTCAACCTAAAAAATTGATCCAGAACAAAATAAATGTAATATAATTCTATCAAAAAATTTTACACTATTGAGTTAGTTCAGTGTGTTGTAATATTTATTAATATTATTAGTCTTGTTAAATATCTGTGGGTATATCTATAACCTATTACACCACACTACATATCATAACCCTAGACACTTTACGTAGCCACATTCATTAAAAAAAAATTAAGTGTGAGGTCGTAGTGGTAGCAAGAAAGGCCTTCTGACAATTCACAACTACATTTTATCTCAGGAGCCTTCACAGCTGGCCTCATACAATTACAATTAGTAATATCACCATCATACAATACCATCAACACCACTACATAAATTGGGGTCTTGTCCAGGGATAATTAGCCCAACAGTAATATTAGGATCTCCTGGTGGGAGAAATAAAAGTAGGTAAATAAATTGTAAAATTTCCTTTAAAATTAAAAGTGTCCCTGCAGATCAAAGTTGGTGAATCTTCACAGCCAGTAATAATTAATTAGTTAACTGGTTAGTTAGAATTAGTTAGACTATAGTCATAAGAAGTACTTAGTGTATTTACTGGTTAGAGATTTATCTTGTATATTATTATATTGTCTAAAAAGTATGGCGGAGCTGGCAAAATTTAGATCAGCTGCTGTGCTCACCGCGAAGGAGATGGGAATGGATGGTCAGATTTTTTTTTCCCCCCCCCCCCCCCCCCCCCCCCAATTCAATACGTAACGACTGAATGTGATAAATATATTGAAGGGAAGATAGAAAGGTAGCTGAAGAGAAGAGGTTACAAATTGAGGCTGATAGAGAAATTAAGAGGCTGCAGATTGAGGCAGAAGAAAAACGACAGCAAAGGGAGGCAGAAGAAAAAAGGTTGACTGCCGAAAGGGAGGCAGAAGATAGAAGGTTGCAAAGGGAGCACGAATTACGACTAAGGGAGCTGGAATTACAAGGCCAGGCTCCTGAAAATGGTGCCAGCCCTTTTGCCTCAGATGCTACGCCCAGTCTGGGAGCCTCAAACTCAGCTATGGGGTTTCATTTAGACCATTTTGTTGAAAAAGACGATGACATAGAGGGGTACCTACGACGTTTTGAGTTATTAGCTACTACATATGGGTTAGAGAGAGAGAGGTGGAGTTTAAAGCTATCACAGGGATTGAGAGGTACTTCTTATGAAGTATTTGCCAAAATGAACAGGGAAGACCAAGACAATTATGACATGTTAAAGCAGGCTTTGTTATTAAGGTACGAGAAGAATGGTGAATTTTATCGTAAGAAATTTAGAAATGCCAAACTGTTGTCTGGGGAGACATACCTACCATTTCTCTGCCTAGACTAGAAAACCTATTTGGAGAAATGGACGGCTCTGGGGAAGACCCAAGATCTTAAAGAAATGATCATGATTGAGCAATTGAGAGAGTCCATGGCTCCAGACATGAGAAAATTTCTCATGGAACAAGGTGCAGAGAAGTTGGGGGAAATTTTAAATGTTGCTGAGAGGTATCAGGCAGCCCAGGCAGAGGTAAGTGGTGCTAAAAAGAAGCACATAGACAATTTTAAAGCTCCACAGCAATTTAATAAATTTGATAATAGAGAGCAGGGAAATAAAGGTAGGACAAACTTTGAGCGGCCAAGAAATGACTATCGCGACAGAAACTCACAGTTCAATGACCAAAAGTTCAATGAAAGAAAACCGTTGAACCAAGGAAAAAGATGGTGTAAATGTTGCAAGAAGGATAACCATAACACCGAATTTTGTAGAAGGAAACCTTCAAACATTGCTGCAATGAAGTCGGGGACGCAAAGATTAAAGGTTAATCCTAAGGAGCAACAGGAACCTTATCACCCCCCAGTTTGTGAGGATGTTATTTGTAATGGGGTCACCATAAGGTGCCTTTATGATACAGGTTTGGATTATGATTCAGTTGTGAAGTCTAGCCTAGTGGACCCAAGTCAGTATACCACAGAATCAGTGGAAATACAAGGGGCGACTAAGGACATACCACTCATGACACTTCCCATCGCAAGGATAACGGTGAAAACTCGCTATGTGGAAGGAGAAATCAGAGCAGCAGTGATAGATGAACCAATCTACCCTCTGATATTGGGGTGTAGATACGTCTTCTTGGGGAATCCCGAGAAACCTGTGATCATGGCGACAGTGCAGACCAGGTCACAGAAGAAGGAGGAAGAAGGTGAACCTATAAATGCTCATCCAGAGGAGATGAGGAAGACGCAGGCTGAGGATAGGACACTCAAGCCCTGTTTTTAAAAATTGCCCAAATGCCACACACCTCCGAGCAAGGGGGAATATTTCATGAAGAACAAACTCTTATACAGGAAGGCCGGAACTGGAACAAATGGTCACAACCAGCTGGTTCTTCCCACTTCATATAGAGATAAAGTGATGGAACTCGGGCATGCGATTCCCTTCAGTGGTCACATGGGGATCAGCGCCACAGGACAGCGTATAGCTTGTCATTACTTCTGGCCAGGGATAACGGAGGATATAAAAAGATATGTCAAATCCTGTCCAGAATGTCAAAGGGTAGCTCCAAAGCATTAGACTGCTCCTGCAACTCTAGGGGAAATGCCCATAGTGGGAACACCTTTTGAGAGGGTTGCAGTGGATATTGTGGGACCTCTCACTCGGACCAAGAGGAGGAACAGTTACATCCTTACTCTGGTGGACACTTGTTCTATGTGGGGAGAGGCGGTAGCCCTGCATCAATTGATTCAAAACATGTAGCAGAGGCACTACTTACAATATTTACCCGATTAGGATTCCCGCATCAAATCTTGACGGATAATGGATCTCAGTTCAAGGGGAAACTAACGGAAGAAGTTTTTAAGCTATTTCAAGCCAGGCACTTTCATTGTAGTCCGTACCATCCACAAGGGAACGGCCAGGTAGAGAGGTTCAACGGGACTCTCATTTCTATCCTGAGAAAGCTGGCACACGAAAAACCGGATCTGTGGGATCAATTCCTGCCCGCCGCATTGTTTGCGTACCGGGAGGTACCACATAGTTCAACCGGGATGGCTCCCGCAACTCTGCTATTTGGGAGGCCAATAAAAGGTCCTTTAGAAGCTTTATTAAGGACCTGGACAGATGAGAAGGCGGAAGAGACTGTTACCTCATCGTATCAATATGTGAACGAACTGACCACTCGTTTGAAAGCTGGATGAAAACTGGCAAATGATAATTTGAAACAAGCCAGGAAGAAACATGCAGCATATTTTAATAGGAAGGCAAAGGACAGGGAACTGGCAGTCGGAGAGAAGGTGCTGCTTCTACTACCCGGAAGCCAGAATAAATTACAAATTGGTTGGCAAGGTCCATATACGGTTCTAGAGAAGGTGTCTAGAACAAACTATAAAATTGACAAAAAGGGGAAGGAAAAAGTTTATCATGTAAACCTGTTAAAGAAGTATCTGGACAGACCACTCCAGGAAAGCACCCCCTTATTGACCTTGGCTATTGCAACCCAGATGCAAAAAGAACCACTCACCTCACATGAATACCCATTACATCCTTGTGAAACAGCAGCACAGGTAAAAGTCAGTAAGCACCTGACTAAAAACCAGAGGGAGAGAGTTCAAAAGGTTCTGGAGGAACATACAGATGTATTAACAGATAAACCAGGCCATACAAATTTGCTACAGTATGACATGAAACTGGTAGACTCAAACCCAATCTGTATGAGAGCCTATTCTATTCCGTTCGCGAAGGAGAAGGCATTGAAGGAAGAAATAGAGTATTTGTTGAAGGAGGGGATTATTTCGCACACTAAATCATCTTTTAGTTCTAGTGTCGTTTTGTTGAGAAAACCGTCTGGGGAACACAGACTGTGCATAGATTACAGGAAACTGAATGCTGTCACAGAAGGACAAGTGGATCCATTACCAGACACAAAACAGCTATTTGCAAGACTGAACAAGGCAAAATACTTTTCAAAGGTGGATCTTAGTAAAGGCTATTACCAGATCCCAGTGAAGCCTGAAGTGAGACCTTATTTGGCTTTTAGCACTTCGGATGGACATTATGAATTCAATATGCTACCATTCGGACTGAAAAATGCTCCGAGTGTGTTTTCAAGGATGATGCGAAAATTGTTGGATCCCCTGAATAACCCAGGTATCACGAATTTCATGGATGATATTCTCGTCGCCACAGAGACATTTGAAGAACACATTGAAGCTCTGGAGATGTTGTTTGATAGACTTCGGGAGGCGAACTTAACTGCTAGGCCAACAAAATGTTGTATTGGATGCAAAGAGTTGGAATTCTTGGGACACACTGTATATCAGGGTAATATGACCCCTGATCCTAAGAACTTGGAAAAACTGCAGAGAGCACCTAGGCCACAAACAAAGAAAGACGTGCGATCATTTGTGTCGTTATGCGGATTTTATCAGAAATACATCAAAAATTTTAACGCTATATGTGCTCCTCTGACTGATTTGACTCGCAAGGGACTTCCAGATAAAATTATTTGGACTGCACAATGTGAACTAGCGTTCCAAGAGTTAAAGGAAAAACTCACTAGCAAGCCTATTCTCAAACTGCCTGATTTGACACAGGACTTTGTCTTAAGAACCGATGCAAGTAATGTAGGACTCGGAGGGGCTTTGTTGCAAAGATCATCTTCACCTGATTGGGAACTGAAACCAGTCGCTTATGCAAGCCGCAAATTGAATAAGGCGGAACAAGGATACTCCACAAGCGAAAAAGAATGTTTAGCGTTAATCTGGGCAATAAAGAAGTTTCAAATCTATCTGTATGGTAGGACTTTTGTGGTGGAGACGGACCATCAGCCTCTCGTGTTCTTGTCTCAGGCTAAGCATGAAAACGCAAGATTGCTGAGGTGGTCTTTGTTGCTTCAACCTTATCAGTTTAGTATCCAATATATCCCAGGCAAATTGAATGTCGGTGCAGATTTCCTCAGTCGGCACCCCTGTGATCAAAATTAGAGTAGTGGCAGACGTGAGGAGCAATTTTACCTATGTGTATCGCTGGTGTTGGAACTTGCCATAGGCATGTTTTCAAGTGGGGAGATGTGTAGTGAAATGGACAGAGATACAACGGTAAAATATCTCCAAAGATAACATTTAAGGATAAAAACATAATGCGTAGGCTGCGAATAGTACATGATCGCCTAGACCGCGGGTCATCACCCTCCATAAAAATTGACTTGCTAGACAGGAGGGGAACGGAGGATCAAAAAGGAAAAAAATATGACTGGAAAGATTGCGTGAGACTAGAAAGGCTAAGGAGACGCAATTGGGGGGGGGGGGGGGGGGGGGGGGGGGGGGGGGGGGGGGGGGGTGGGGAGGGGGGGGGGGGGGGGGAGGTGGGGGGGGGGGGGGGGGGGGGGGGGGGGGGGGGGGGGGGGGGGAAACGGAGAAAAGTCACGTTTCCCAAGTTGACATAAAAAGTAAGCAACTCGACAGAAGGGACCATAGATATGATACGCCACAGTCATTTATTGGACGCTTTTGCAATACCAAGCCCTTGATTTGAATTCAGCGGCTAAAACGCAGATGTTTGGAATATTACAAAATTTAAAAAGTACTTTTTTCTTAATATTAATGTTAGGAATATAAAAATTAGCTGGCCGGATGGCCTATTCTGAGCAGTGAACTAATATGTTCTTAATTTTACAGACGGATAGATAATATTGAAGATAATGACAAAAGACAGTGTTGTTCACATCATCGACAGACTGTATTGAATCTAAAAGTGTCGCTAATTGCACAAAAAAACACGACCTCGAAACGCAGGTGTTCAAATTTACTTAGTATGGAGGAGAGGGTTTTTGGGTGGTAGCTGTGTCTAAATATAACTTTTAACGACAAAATTTTGGAGGGGAGAGAAAGGTTGGTTCAAAAATCAAGTACATTTTGTAGAAACACAAGTAGAGACGGACAGACTAACAGATAAACATCCATACTTGACTGAAGCATGACTGAAATGACTTTAGTGTAGGAAATTTGAAATTCAAATAAACCTAGGCAGTGATTGGCCACAGACAAGCATATTGTCGGCGCTTAGACGCGGATTTGGGGTCATTTCTCAATAGTTGTTCAGTGATAGACACAGATTTTAAAGTGTAGTGATTTCCATATGAAAGAAAGTGTAAGAAGTTTAGGGACGCCATACTATAGCCAGCAGCTCAGCTGAGTTTTGCTAGCAATTCTGTGTTATTTATTCATAATCTGGTAAGATTGAAATTATTTCCTTATATATTTTGAATATTGTTTCATGTTCGAGTGATTTGATACTGCCATATCGAAATCTAGCCTTACAAACAAGTAGGGATTTGCTCTAGACCCCCCGCCCTAGTCAGGGTCTAGGGACCAACAATGTACATAAACTCCAGCAGGGGTTAGGCAAGACAGATCAAGTGTTGAGAATAATGAAACATATTACCTATCCTCTTTTAGGGCAGACAACTAATAAATATTTTTCAGAACCTATAGTCTGGGAGGATCTATCTGATGTAAAACCACCATGGTAAATGTGCTGTTTGGTCAGAGAGATCTGACCTGTCTGTATGATGTGGTTGTTGTGTCAGTGTTGTGTCCAGACGTGGGTAGAGAATAGATTTTGACACATGGCCCATACTTTGATTGCAGAGCTGGGAGTTTCTGTTGTCAACAAAGCAGTGACTATTCAGTTGGTGACTTTACTCGAGTGTATCTGTGCAGTACTTGTGACAGAGACCACCATTATTGCCCGCCAGCACGGAGAGGTGGGACCACCTGATTTCAGCACCAGAGCTACAACGACAAGATGAGTGAGCCTCTGGTCTGCTGGACATTCACCAAAGCCCTTTAGTTACTAATAACCCCATAAAAATTCCCACCATTTTCTGGACACTGTGTAGTCAATATAGACAGGTGTGATGAGGCCACTCCAACAGCACAAACATTAACTATCCTCCCAAGTAGATGACTACTAGAACATTTTAATAAAACTAACTAGTATAGTACATATATATGTACACTATTGCATTTATGATATAATATTCCATGCATTTCTTTTCATAATCTCTAAATCCTTTTAAGTTCTGGTCAACCTAAAAAATTGATACAGAACAAAATAAATGTAATATAATTCTATCAAAAAATTTTACACTATTGAGTTAGTTCAGTGTGTTGTAATATTTATTAATATTATTAGTCTTGTTAAATATCTGTGGGTATATCTATAACCTATTACACCACACTACATATCATAACCCTAGACACTTTACGTAGCCACATTCATTAAAAAAAAAATTAAGTGTGAGGTCGTAGTGGTAGCAAGAAAGGCCTTCTGACAATTCACAACTACATTTTATCTCAGGAGCCTTCACAGCTGGCCTCATACAATTACAATTAGTAATATCACCATCATACAATACCAGCAACACCACTACACCTCCTCATCGCTATCATTCGTTGGTGCGTAGCATTGTATTATTGTAGTGTTGGTGAATCTCCCTCTCAATCTCAATCGTATCAGTCTGTTGTTGATGGGTTTCCATTCCAGTAATGTCCTTTCTATCCCTTTCTGTAGAATAATGGCTACGCCTTCACTGTGCTGTCCATCCTCTCTGCCAGAGTAAAGTACTGTTTCTCCTGTTGCTGTTTTAACTTTTCCTGCCCCTGTCCATCTGCTCTCGCTTATCCCCAGGATGTGTAACCTATAGTTTCTCATTTCTGCCGTGACCTGTCTTAGTTTACCTGTCTCGTACATTGTCCTGACATTCCAAAATCCTATTCTTGTATCCTGTTTTGCGGTCAGGACATCCGTTTTCATGTCAGTGGCTTCCTTTCGGCTTTCACCACTGACAGTCATACGAGCCACAGACTCCGAATGTCCATCCCGCAGCAAAGTTTGTTCATTTGATGTTGTTTCCGTAACTTCATTATTTTTTTTTACATAGACAGGGGTGTCAGCCCTATGCTAAAACCCCCAACCTGGAGGACCAGGGTACCAGCTTTTGTCTGACCCCTACCCACACAGACCAGTCCAGCTTGGTTGAACCTACCAGGAGTAAAACTCCCACTGGCATAGCTCTGGGGATTGTCAGGGTACGCAAGCCGCCATACCGCTACAAGGTATAGGTACCATTGATGGCAGTTATGAATGAATGTCACATCCATTTTCGCTTTCTCTCTTTGTAATTGACTGATTTATGAATGAATGTCACATCCATTTGCGCTTTCTCTCTTTGATCTCTACATGGATTGGTTTCTGTCTGATTGTAATTCACATTCCTTTTTTTATTTAGATTTCTAACCGTCTGTTAGAAAGACAGCGAGAGAACTATTTCACTCATTCATATTCGCCTTCTTTTAGCTTATTACGGATACAATGGTCCACCACTACAGCTGAACGTCATGCAACTATTCTGGATAAAAACTTGTTCCAGCAGCGGTAGTTCCTGTAACATTTATTACATGGTGAGGTTGCCATCGCCATCCATAATCTCACAGTTGTCGCCTTTTACGATATTCATGAGGCAACGATAATTATATTCTTTCTTTCTGTCCTCAGAAAGGCCAAGCCACTACCCAACTGAAACATCATTATCAATACCCTTTAGCTGCCCACCGAGCATAGGTTCTTCACCATCCACATGCCGAGTCCTCCTATCGTGTGCCATCAGCTTAAGGTCTTCCTCATCAATTGTTTTTTCTGTCTCTAGCTATCTTCTCCGTGTCAACAGAAACATATTTGTGAAGAAATATACAAAATCGTTCTGCCTTGTTTTCTATAGAAATTATTTCGATATAAATCACGCATAATTTCTATCTGCATTTCGAATCTTCGTATTTACGAGAAAACAAAAAAATTATGATAGCAGCTAGGACATCTTCTAAACAAGATTTCTGCTAATCTTCTCAATTTTTGTGTACCTTCCATTTCCCAGCTGCATGTTTTTTATCTTGCCGATATGTGCTGTTTCATGGAATCTGTCTTTAGATATTACTACACCCACATTTCTAACACTCTCCGCCCCACTCTCGAATCCTATGTTATTTATTATATTTGCAGCGCATCTGTTTAATGTCATTATATATTTTTTTCATCGTTGCATGCGACAGTTCTATCCAGCTTTCACGCGCTTTTTTATGAAGATAAACATATCTAATATTGAATCGGTGAAAATGTGCAAAATGTAATGCTCACTTTACGTCCATTTTAATATTATTTTCTTCAGACAAGATAAAGAATTAACACGTTAAAGGGAAAACAAACACACACACGATTTCTGGGCACTTCATTTCTTATTGTTATCGAATGCGCTGAATAGCAGAAATTAAATTTGTCATATTCTATTACATAAAATAAAAATGAAATAAGATATAAATTATATTCTCGGATGTAGTTAGATCAGTGGGGTGTTAACAGTTCTTTCCAGGACATGCCCGCATCAAGGCAACATGAAGCTCGCTGACAGGTACTATGAGTCCTTTTCAGGGCGTAGTTTTTACCATTGCTGCACCAGAGATCTGGCACAGAGTTCTCTTCTGGCAATTGTGTTCTGATATAACCGAAGGACTTTTTAATCTGTGGCTGAAAATAGCGTGTCTTGCCACGAGATGGCAAATGCATGAAAGACAAAGAAATGTAATTAGGTCTGGTGTGATTCTTCATCATCACCATCGTTATCATCATGTTCATCATCATTATCATGTTCATCATCATCATGTTCAGCGTCATGTTTTTCATCATCTTGATCATCATCTTCATCATCATCTTGATCAACATCTTCATCATCATAATCATCATCATAATCATCTTCTTCATCATCTTCATCTTCATAATCATCATCAACGTCATCGTCTTCATCATCATAATAATCTTCTTCATCATCATCATCGTTATAATCATCATCATCATCAAAATCTCATCATCATCAACATCATCATCATCGTCATAATCATCTTCTTCACCATCTTCATCATTATATCATCATCAAATTAATCTTAATCATCTTCATCATAATCACCATCAACTTCATCATCTTCATCATCATAATCATCATCATAATCATCATCAACTTCATCATCTTCATCATCATAATCATCTTCATCATCATAATCATCATAATCATCATCAACTTCATCATCATAATCATCGTATTCATCATCTTCATCATCATAATCATATTCTTAACCATCTTCATCATCAACTTCATCATCAATTTCATCATCTTCATCATCATCAACTTCATCATCATCATCATCATCATCATCATCATCATCATCATCATCATCATCATCATCATCATCATCATCATCATCATCAACTTCATCAACTTCATCATCATCATCATCATCGTCATCATCATCAACTTCATCAACTTCATCATCATAATCATCGTCTTCATCATCATAATCATCTTCTTCATCATTATAATCATCATCAAATTCATCATCTTCATCATCATAATCATCATCAACTTCATCTTCATCATCATAATCATCTTCTTCATCATCATCATCATCGTCATAATCATCATAATCTCATCCTCATCGTCATCAGAATCATCATCATCGTCAGAATCATCGTCATCATCATCATTATCATCATCATCATTATCATCATCGTCTTCATCATCATCATCATAATCTCATCATCATCATCATAATCTCATCATCATCATTATCTCATCATCATCATCATAATCTCATCATCATCATCTCCATCATCATCATTCAGTTCCCCAAGAAACATCTGCAATTAACAAGCTTACGCCACGCCCTCCTGCCCTTATCCATCACTTCAAGCTCTGTGCATGAGGCAAGTAACCTCATCATTTTTTTAAAAACTACTACAGAAACCACAACAGCAAGATCACACGAACGCTCTGGTACAGGGCCTCCTGCAAGCGAACCAGCTGCGGCGATAGCTCTACGCTCCACAAGAGCGTACAATGAAAGAAGATGAAGATAATGTATGTCAAGCGGAGTTCAAAGAAATAATATAAATGAATAACCCTACAGTTGACAACAAGTATGATCGAGTGAATCTGTTCTCCTTATCAAACCAGAACATAAGAGAGGTCCTCTCCGTACGAGACTGAAAGAAACTACCGATAACAGAATTAATGACAGATGATAGGCCAATCGTGGTCAGTAACGTGTCCAGTTCAGGGCAGAATCTCGGCTTCGATGCTCGAGTAATTGCTCTTCATTTTCTTATTATTATGATAGTAATACCGATGTTGTTATAATAACTGGGTTGTTCTGAAGGGGACAGCAGGCGGTAAAACGGGAATGCATGGAATAACTCTACAGAATAAACGTACCGTTTATTTGGTCGTCATTATTATTATTTCGAAAACGATCCTCCAGGGAACAGTCGAAGTTATACGGAGAAGAGGAAGGCAAAGAAAATCCTGGGCTGATAACATCAAAGAATGGGCAGGGCACGGTTTTTCCACACTTGTACGCATTTGCTGAGGATAGAGAGCAGTGGAGGACCCTGTCTGCTGATGCTTCCACCATGGCACCCCTACGACCCATGACGGGTTACGGGTTGAGATGATGATGATTATTATGGCCGTTTTCGCTGCTTATGGGACACGAAGCCAACGTTGCAGGTGGTCCCCCTTGTCGGAAGACTGCATTAAAGAACCGATGTGCTTTTGCAGCTGTGGTTTCTATAGGCACTTTTTTCTAAACATGATGAGAATGCCAGCCTTATGCACAAACTAGTGTTAATCGCTGCTTACGACATGTCTGAGAAAGCAGCAGCATTATTCAAGACCGGATTAAGCCAAGAAAGGCCCCTAGGTGTTTTGGTGTTTGGGGCCACCCCTTCACCTAATAGGCAATAATTTTAATATTTTTTTTTAATAAATCACTTAGCATGGGGATGGTATATACTCGTGTTATTTATAGACTGGTATGTTAGTTACCACTGCTTACCTTGTTAGTAATTATTTCGTATTCATCTTTATTAGTATTATTGTTATTATTATTAAGGTAAACTCAATAAACACATTTTATTGAAAAGTCTATGCATTTTTTAAATTGTGTTTTTACCTTATGCACGGGACCACAAGAGATCCGGGCCCCTAGGCTTCATCTTACATGTCCTAATGGATAAGCCGCACCTGGCACTATCTACAGGGGCTCCATTTGACATGCAAGAGAAGTGTTCGTCCTTAGGCGGCGTCATTGGTTTGTATTTTAATATGAGACAAACATAAAGGTATGTTATCAGGCACTCGTAGGAAATAAAGAAGTAGAACACTAGACAACAGAAAAACAACAGACATGAGTGGCATACCCAGGATTCGAACCCTGGACCTTCCGTGCGACAACCCCGCCTAGCTATGCAAGCGAATCACACTATCCTCCCTGCCATCTACGCATCACGAAAAAATGATGCTTCGATGACCAGTCATTAGTGCGAACCGCAAGACATAACACCGGATGTTTACCATGGGCAGTTCAGGCTATTAATGACGCATTCACTTTGTATTTTTAAGTCCCTTTATAAATCCCTTTGGGAGTGTTTATTTATATGTGTGTGTGTGCTCTAAGGCTGTCTCTCTTGACTGTCGCAGAGAGATTTATGATTAATAAATTTCTATATCTTTTCTTTATTCTACCCGTGTCTTCTACTTTAAATATCGCTCTTTTATCCTTTATTTCGCATTCGTTTGATTGTGAAAAATATAACTCTCCCATTCAAACCTTTGCCTATTCTTTTCTTATTTAGCAACACATTTTATTGCTGTTAAGCTAAGTCCTTGATGAGATCAAATCGTGTGAATTCGTTCTCGACAGGGATAATATGGCAGACAATCGTCTAGCATTTTTCTCTGACACGGCTCGTCTGGCTAAGTTTTCTCGGTGATAGGTGTGATATGAAACACATGGATCGCTGGGAAAAGGCCATAAGGTAGCAGCAGGTGTAAAAATGCGTACTGGCAGTTTTATTTGCCGACGTCTGAGTTAATGTAAGTGTTAAGACGGGACTATTCGGGTTTTCGAGAATTAGTGAATCATTTCTTTTTCATAAGATATAAACCCCAGTAGTTTAGACTAAATTCATTCAGTACTCCTAAGTTTCAGTAGACGGATCGCCTCGTGCTAGAGAATACCTTGTATAGCGAAGTTCTGAGTTTTCTCGACAATTTTGCCGAGTTCTAGAATACCTATATAGTGAATAATTCTAGTTCGTGGTGATAGCCTGTAGTTCTGTTTGGAGGTTATATATATTTTATTTTCACTAGTTAGATTTATGTGCAGAGGGATTAAATTATAAGTCTGTTATATTCTCTAGTTGACGTGTTACAGTGGATAGCAAAATAAATTATGATTTCTAGCTTAAACTCATGCAGCTATAAATAAATTTAATTAAATTGCTAGTAATCAGTCGAGAATATTTTAAACTAACCTATAACTGCACTGATTCATCATTGAGTATTGACGAAATACGTATGTATTTCTAATTCATGATGATTGATTTTTATGAATATAATTTATTTCACGGGAGTTTTAAAACGATAAGACAAGCTCTAAGCTTGCAGTTTATAACTTAAGTAATAACCGAAGTGGATAACTATGTTATATTTTACGCGGGTAGGATAGGATTGTGGAATATGCTATATGATGTTAAGTTTTGCCTTTTTTCTCCCTATTCAGTTCTGGGTCAATAACCCTATAACCTTACCGGCGGCTTCCATCCCATATGAACTGAATATATTTTCTACAAAGAAAGAACATTCTAAATAACTTATAGGGCTTTCAAAGTGACTGTCGGGCCTTGTGGTTTACACCCAGATAGAGACATAGCACTGGCCCAAAAGACTTATTAGAATAAACGATAACTGGACTATTCGAATATCCAGAGTTCTTGTTTGTTTCCAAAGTTCATATACAGTCGGCCTGTGGTGGCGACTAAATCAAAACAGTAACAGTACTTATATAACGACCACGTGTTGTGAAGAAGATTGACCCTGAATAGAATTTGTTTACCTGACAATCGATGTATGATTGAAGAATTCCCGCTACTGTACCCTGTGACCAGTTGATTCCATAATTATTTCCTACCTGGACAAAGCTTGAAGTAACATTTAACAGCATCCTGCTTTAAAAAAATAGTGAAGCTATCGCTTCCCAACATTTGATTAATTAGTCGGTTGGAGAAGCTAGGGCTTGATTCGCTCGTCAACCAACAGTGGATGGGCTGCATGTTCCTTTAATCAAATTTTTCCAGAAAATGGTGAATGCAACCTGTAGGTAAGGTTGATAGTGTGTGTTTTTTCTGTGATCACAGTTTGTTTGTCAGAGCGAGCGAATGCAGGAAAAATAATTCTTTCATGTAATAACTCATGTAAAAACTCTGTATTTTTGTAATTTCATTTATGCAAGTTATTTGCAAATGCTGTTTTCCTCTTAGACTAGATTCAGGTATTAACTCTGTTCTTAAACTATAGAGGAGAAATCTTAGACTATACCGTATAAATCCGTGACTCTTTTGGGCTATTACTTTTCTTCTAACAGGATCGTGGGCTAAACATAGAGGGAAAAGATTACACCTATGGGTCTATCCTTTTTGTATGGTTTTTTTTTAGTAAATTCATTAACGTATGTGTATTTGTATGAGATTTGATATTCTACTGATTTCTGATGTGACCTTCCTTATATAAATAAAACTTACATAAACTTATTTAAGTGTGTCGGTCAGCATATTCCAAACAAATATTCATATTCCATAGATATAGTTTCACGTCTGTACGTCTAAACGTTCGTCACTTGTGTGCGCGTGTCTGTGAGTGGTTGATATAGAGTATATCTATATTACTGGGTAATCTGTTGTAGAGAGATAGGCTGAGCGAGAGATTTTCTAGAGTTCAGAGACAGAATTACCTATTTTTCCACCATCTCACTCGTGAAAACTATTTTCTTATATCTTCTCTCACTGAGTCACCTCATGTTCTAGTCTATTCAGAAGGGACCAATCTGAGTCTTAATTCACCTATCATAAATCTACGACAAATGGGTTCTCGTCCGAAGGATTTTTGAACTTAGAATAGGAAGACGAAACTGCAAATGTGAGCTCGGTTCCGGGAATTGAACTCAAAATCCTGAGCAAGTACGACAAATGTGGACTCGTTAACGGGATTTTGAACTTAGAATAGGAAGACGAGACGACAAATAGTGCTTGTTTTTCCGGGAATGGAACTCTTATCCTGAGCAGGTACGACAAATATCAGCTCGTCTACAGGAGTAATTTTCTTTATTCTGTAATAGAGTAAGAATGTGATGTCTCGCGAGTTTTAGTATCTTTAAAAATAACTATCCCCTAGACTAGCGATCTGTTTATGGGCTTGCTGACCACACTAATTTTAATTGTTTTCCACAGCATTGATTGAGTATTATAAAATTGATTTTCAGGTTGATTTTGTCGGAGTATGTTATGTATTGATTTTAGAATATTTAGCCGCTGGTAATAAGGTTGTGATTGTGAAACAATCACAGGGTAATTGAAGCAGAAGGTGTTTTGAGCTAAGCTAAGGAGCGCGTTCAGACTATTGGGTCCTGTTAATTGCCTCCCTTACCCGATCTGACTTCAGGGGTGAACTTGTTAGTGGATTTAAAAATTAAGGGAATTTTGTTTCCTCCTTAAAAATGTTTGCAATAATTGTTTTGTTTCCACTGTAGCAACTTATTTTTGTTAGTGATTAATCTTAACTACCATTAATTTGGCATAGTCGTCTGCATTAGGAGCTTAATTGCCAATTAATAGCAGCGATAGTTAGATACTAATATTATAGGAGGAGGTATCCCAGTTAAATATATCATCTTTTTGCTTTGGTATTTTCTCGTAAGTGGTAAGGAACCAGCGTATCTTTTTCCTACTTCCTTCTCGATTTACACTCAGTCAGTTCTTTACAATGGCAGAGAGGGCAAAGCTTAGGCAGATGCTCAGACAGGAAGCGAGAGAAGAGGGATTGGACGGAGAAGAAGCGAAAGCTTTTGTCAACGGAGAACTTGAGAGATATGATACGGAGCAGAAGGAAAAAGCAGCCGAAGCTAAAGAGCAAAAGAAGATGGATGAGGAAATGGAAATTCGCAGAGCGAACGAAAGAGAGAAGGAGGGACAGCATGAGGAAAGAGAGAAGGAGAGACAGCATGAGGAAAGAGAGAAGGAGAGACAGCATGAGAAGGAGAGGGAGGAGAGACAGCATGAGCTAGCGCTTAAAGCTCTAGAAGTTCAAAGTCGTGGTGCTGCCTCTACCTCCAGAAATGGAGAGTCTTCTCCTCATTCTTCCTTAACTGATCCTTCTAACACTCAATCTCTTCAACTCGACGCTATGTCTTTTGCTCTAGAATCCTTCCCTTGTCCTAATGAGAAGATTGACACATGGTTAGAAAAATTTGAGAAAATGGCTACTCTGTACGGTTTAGAGAGGTCGCCTTGGTGTATGAAGCTTTCTCAGGCTTTAAAAAGTAGTGCTTATGAGGTGTACTCTAAACTGGAAAGCAGCCAACAAGACAACTACGACGTGTTGAAGAAAGCGATGCTTGAGCGTTTTGAAATGAATGCTGGAAAATTTTTGCAACATTTCCGGGACAGCAGAAAGGAGAATTCTGAAACTTTTCAGCAGTTCTCTTCTCGTTTAAAGGGATACTTGACCAAGTGCCTAGAGCTCTCGCAGCTCGCCTCTACCTAGGAAGGGCTTGAGGAGTTCGTTAATTGCGAACAGATAAGGAACACTTTGTCTGCTGACACCCTGAGATTTTTAGCTGAGCAGGGTGCAGAAAAGCTTGAAGACATCTTGGAAAAGTCTGAGCGATATCATATTGCGCTGGCCGAACTACCGGCCACAAAACGTAAACCGACAGAAGAGCCTTTTCGAAAGAATAATCTAGACCAATCTTCTCAAGCTTCTCACCAAAATAACCACAGAGAAACTGGACCCCAAAACACCCCTCCTGAAAAGTCTAAGTTCTACAAAAACAAGTACCCCACCAACAATAAACAGTCTGATCAACCCAACCGTCCTACATGGCAGCGCGGTCAGAAAGGACAAGGTGGCAAAGGGAAAACCCCTGAGCACGGGACATATGATCAGAGCAAGCACACCGAGCCTAAACGCATCGGATGCTTTCAAACAGACTCGCAAGAAAGAATTATTGTCAGTGATTCTCAACCTGGGGGAGAGAGGCCCTCTACGCGAGGTACTGTTGTTTTAAACGGGACTTCAACCTATTGTTTGTTTGACACACGGCTTTCTTTTGATTGCATTGTTGCCAGGCACCTGGTCAAACCCGGTCAAGGGACAGAAGAAATCGTTAAACTTTGTAGAGTTTTTAAGAGTGATACACCAACAACGCTTCCCATTGCATTGGTTGAGATCCACTCTGATTTTGTCAGAGGTGTGATCAAAGCGGCTGTTATGGATGACCCGATCTACCCAGTCATACTTGGCTGTAGATATGTGTTTATTGGGAAACCGGAAGAGCCAATTGCGGCAACAGTAACCACAAGAGGGCAAACCAAGAATGAACGGCAGCCTGCGCCAAATTTGTTACCTATGGTACTTAAAGAGGCGCAACAAAAGGACCCTACTTTGGAGCCTTGCTTTAGGAAACTGCCCATGGCTAAGGACCCTAGACAGCACGGGGACATTTTTTCTAAGGATGGCGTACTTTATCGCAGAACGGGCAAGCCTGACCAAGGTTACAATCAGCTCCTAGTACCGAAACAGTACAGAAGCCAAATCCTAGAAATGGGGCACTCTCTTCCCTTTAGCGCACATATGGGACAGAACGCCACAAATCAGCGAATACAGACTCACTATTGGTTGCCAGGGATGAACACTGATATATACAGACATGTGAAATCCTGTGCCCAGTGCCAACGGGTAGCACCCAAGCACTGGACCTCCCAGTTCCCATGGGGCAAATGCCAATAGTGGGGACTCCATTTGAACGGGTTGCCGTCGACATTGTTGGACCCCTAGAAAGGACCAAAAGAAGGAACAGGTTTATCCTGACCTTAGTCGACACATGCACTATGTGGGCCGAAGCTATACCGCTAACATGCACAGATTCGAAGCATGTAGCAGAAGCCCTAGTGCAGATTTTTACACGGTTGGGATTCCCTCAACAAGTTTTGACGGACAATGGATCCCAATTCCGTAGCCTGTTAATGGAGGAGATCTTTAAGATCGTGAGGGCCAAACACATCCACACCAGCCCGTACCATCCGGCCGGAAATGGGCTCGTGGAACGTTTCAACGGCAGCCTCACCACCATGTTACGTAAGCTGGCACAAGAAAAACCGGAGGATTGGGATCTTTTCATTCCGGCAGCCCTATTACCTTACAGGGAAGTTTCCCAGGCCTCTACGTGTTTTCCTCCAGCTACGCTTTTATTCGGTAGACCTATCAAGGGGCCGCTTGAAGCATTACTTCGGTCCCTGACAGACCAGAAGGCGGATGAGACAGTCGTCTCAGCCAGTAGATATGTATCGGAATTGAAGGAAAGGCTACAGCTAGGATGTGATCTAGCAACAACCAACCTTAAGCGAGCACGCGCTAAGCACGCGAAACGATACAATCAAGCAGCGAAAGAGAGAGAACTACAACCAGGGGAGAAAGTTTTGTTGTTACTGCCAACCGGAAGCAACAAACTACGCATCGGGTGGCAAGGGCCGTTTACAGTCCTGAAAAAGATCTCGAGAACCAATTATCAGATCTCTATCAAAGGAAAGGAGAAGGTTTACCATGTAAATCTGTTAAAGAAATACCTGGAAAGACCGGTGCCGTCCCCCGAACATCTCCTGGAATATCCATTGCAACAAACGGAATCTTTCAAAGATGTGAAATTCGGTGACACTCTCTCTGAAGCACAACAGACAGAAAAGAGGGCGCTACTGAACCAGTACACAGCAGTGCTAACGGATGTACCTGGGCGAACACATCTTGTAGAGTTTGAGATGAAACTGACAAATGAGACACCGGTTCGAACCAGAGTTTACCCTATTCCGTATGCAAAAACTGATACGATACGGGAAGAGATAGACAAGCTACGTAAAACAGGAATTATTAGTGAGTCTACATCTCCTTATAGTGCGAGCGCAGTGCTGTTGCAGAAGCCCAATAAGGAAGTTACGCTGTGTATCGATTACCGTCTACTTAACACTGTAACGGAATTTCAGCCGGAACCCCTTCAAAGCGCTTCTGAGCTGTTTAGCGAGCTAAGCAAGGCACGGATTTTCTCCAAGATTGATCTCAGTAAAGGTTACTATCAGATACCTGTCAAGGAGGAAACCAAGCCTTTGCTAGCTTTCAGCACCAGTGAAGGACACTATACGTTTAACGTGATACCATTTGGGTTACATAACGCACCAGGAGTGTATACAAGGATGATGAGAAAGCTGTTAGAGCCACTGCACAGTCCACATATCCACAATTTTATGGACGATATACTAGTTGCAACGGACACATACGAAGAACTCATGGTTACGGTTGAGATGCTTCTCAGGAGACTACAGGAAATTGGTCTCACAGCTAGACCTAGCAAATGTTTAATTGGCTTCGAAAAACTTGACTTCCTGGGGCATACCATTGCTCACGGTGCCATGTGGCCAGTTGCTAAGAACGTAGAGAAGATACGTGCAGCAAAGAGGCCTAGGACGAAGAAAGAAACGCGATCGTTCTTATCACTATGTGCTTATTACCAGACATTCATCAAAAACGTCAACAGTTTGACAGCACCCCTTACTGACCTTACGAAGAAGGGGCGACCTGAGAGAATTATCTGGGATCCCAAGTGCGAAGACGCTTACGTCACGCTCAAGAAACAGTTGTCTGAATATCCAATTCTGCGACTGCCTGATATTACCAAACCCTTCATATTGCGAGTTGACGCATCAGGACAAGGCATCGGGTCAACTCTGCTTCAGGCAGGTGACGAAGATCCGAACTAGCTATTTCCAGTGGCATACGGCAGTCGTAAATTGAATAAGGCAGAACAAAACTACTCCACAGTGGAAAGAGAATGTCTGGCATTAGTTCATGGTATAAGGAGGCACCATGAATACCTTTACGGAGTAACATTCACGGTGCAGACCGACCATGCTCCACTGGCGTTTCTCGGGGCTAATAAGGAATTTAATGCGAAAATAATGCGCTGGGCACTGCTGCTAAGTGTATATTCCTTTAAAGTCGAATACATTCCAGGTAAACAAAATGTTGGAGCAGACTTCATGAGTAGGACTTGGACAGAGACGGAGAGGGGAGATGAGAGGGAAGAGAACAGACACCCTGAAGCTACGGATATAGGAAATTTATTTCCATAACGTAGACATGGAGTGGTTTCATATCTTAAAGGGGGGACGTCTGTCGCAGAGAGATTTATGATTAATAAATTTCTATATCTTTTCTTTATTCTACCCGTGTCTTCTACTTTAAATATCGCTCTTTTATCCTTTATTTCGCATTCGTTTGATTGTGAAAGATATAACTCTCCCATTCAAACCTTTGCCTATTCTTTTCTTATTTAGCAACACATTTTATTGCTGTTAAGCTAAGTCATTGATGAGATCGAATCTGAGAATTCGTTCTCGACAGGGATAAGATGGCAGACAATCGTCTAGCATTTTTCTCTGACACGGCTCGTCTGGCTAAGTTTTCTCGGTGATAGGTGTGATATGAAACACATGGATCGCTGGGAACGGCCATAAGGTAGCAGTAGGTGTAAAAACGCGTACTGGCAGTTTTATTTGCCGACGTCTGAGTTAATGTAAGTGTTAAGATGGGACTATTCGGGTTTTCGAGAATTAGTGAATCATTTCTTTTCATAAGATATAAACCCCAGTAGTTTAGACTAAATTCATTCAGTACTCCTAAGTTTCAGTAGACGGATCGCCTCGTGCTAGAGAATACAGTACCTTGCATAGCGAAGTTCTGAGTTTTCTCGACAATTTTGCCGAGTTCTAGAATACCTATATAGTGAATAATTCTAGTTCGTGGTGATAGCCTGTAGTTCTGTTTGGAGGTTATATATATTTTATTTTCACTAGTTAGATTTATGTGCAGAGGGATTAAATTATAAGTCTGTTATATTCTCTAGTTGACGTGTTACAGTGGATAGCAAAATAAATTATGATTTCTAGCTTAAACTCATGCAGCTATAAATAAATTTAATTAATTGCTAGTAATCAGTCGAGAATATTTTAAACTAACCTATAACTGCACTGATTCATCATTGGGTATTGACGAAATACGTACGTATTTCTAATTCATGATGATTGATTTTCATGAATATAATTTATTTCACGTGAGTTTTAAACGATAAGACAAGCTCTAAGCTTACAGTTTATAATTTAAGTTATAACCGAAGTGGAAAACTATGTTATATTTTACGCGGGTAGGATAGGATTGTGGAATATGCTATATGATGTTAAGTTTTGCCTTTTTTCTCCCTATTCAGTTCTGGGTCAATAACCCTATAACCTTACCGGCGGCTTCCATTCCATATGAACTGAATATATTTTCTACAGAGAAAGAATATTCTAAATAACTTATAGGGCTTTCAAAGTGACTGTCGGGCCTTGTGGTTCACACCCAGATAGAGACATAGCACTGGCCCAAAAGACTTATTAGAATAAACGATAACTGGACTATTCGAATATCCAGAGTTCTTGTTTGTTTCCAAAGTTCATATACAGTCGGTCTGTGGTGGCGACTAAATCAAAACAGTAACAGTACTTATATAACGACCACGTGTTGTGAAGAAGATTGACCCTGAATAGAATTTGTTTACCTGACAATCGATGTATGATTGAAGAATTCCCGCTACTGTACCCTGTGACCAGTTGATTCCATAATTATTTCCTACCTGGACAAAATTTGAGGTAACATTTAACAGCATCCTGCTTAAAAAAAATAGTGAAGCTAGCGCTTCCCAACATTTGATTAATTAGTCGGTTGGAGAAGCTGAGGTTTGATTCGCTCGTCAACCAACAGGGGATGGGCTGCATGTTCCTTAATCAAATTTTTCCAGAAGGTGGTGAATGCAACCTGTAGGTAAGGTTGATAGTGTGTGTTTTTTCTGTGATCACAGTTTGTTTGTCAGAGCGAGCGAATGCAGGAAAAATTATTCTTTCATGTAACAACTCATGTAAACACTCTGTATTTTTGTAATTTCATTTATGCAAGTTAGTTTCAAATGCAGTTTTCCTCTTAGACTAGATTCAGGTATTAACTCTGTTCTTAAACTATAGAGGAGAAATCTTAGACTATACCGTAAAAATCCGTGACTCTTTGGGGCTATTACTTTTCTTCTAACAGGATCGTGGGCTAAACATAGAGGGAAAAGATTACACATATGGGTCTATCCTTTTTGTCTGGTTTTTTTTTTTTTTATAGTAAATTCATTAACGTATGTGTATTTGTATGAGATTTGATATTCTACTGATTTATGTTGTGACCTTCCTTATATAAATAAAACTTACATAAACTTATTTAAGTGTGTCGGTCAGCTTGTTCCAAACAAATATTCATATTCCATAGATATAGTTTCACGTCTGTATGTCTAAACGTTCGTCACTTGTGTGCGCGTGTCTGTGAGTGGTTGATATAGAGTATATCTATATTACTGGGTAATCTGTCTGACATACATTTTCTGTTGTAGAGAGATAGGCTGAGCGAGAGATTTTCTCGAGTTCAGGGATAGAATTACTTATTTTTCCACCATCTCACTCGTGAAAACTATTTTCTTATATCTTCTCTCACTGAGTCACCTCGTGTTCTAGTCTAATCAGAAGGTAAATTAATATGAAACAAATATAAAGGTATGTTATCAGGCACTCGCAGGAAACAAAGAAATAGAACACTAGACAACAGAAAAACAACAGACATGAGTGGCTTACCCAGGATTTGAACCCTGGACCTTCCGTGCGACAACCCCGCCTAGTCATGCAAGCAAATTACACTATCCTCCCTGCCATCTACGCATCACCAAAAAATGATGTTTCAATGACAGGTCATCAGTGCGAACCGCAATACACGACACCGGAAGTCCACCATGGGCAGTGTGATGAATTTACCGTGATACAACGTTAAAATATCTCCAAATATAAAGATAAAATGTAGGGATAAAAATAATGCGTAAGATACTAGGAGACATGCTCGCCCATGCCCGCATTTCCTACCGCCATTTAAACTAACTAGTTAGACGTGCAGACGAAACGGTTACCCTTTGTAGACGGGAGGGAAACGGAGATCAAAAAAGGAAAAATATGACTGAACACGTGTTTGAATCTAGAACGGCAAAAGACGCAATTGGTGGTAAAAGAAAAAAAATTCACGTCACTAGTTGACACAATGTAAGGAAATGGACAGAAAAGACCTTGGCTCTTATTCGAAACAGTCATTTCTTGGACGTTTTTCGATACTTGGTCCTTTTATTTGAATTCAGCGGCAAACGCCGTAGAGAAGGTTCTCGAACAAATTTCAAAAAAACTAAACTTGAGAAAAAATATGTTTTTTCTTAATAATAGAGTTATGAATATAAAACGTAGCTAGTTTGATAGCCCATCTTAAGCAGAGAACTAATATACTTTAAATTATACAGACGGATAGATAACAAGGAAGATATTGACAAAAGACTGTGTTGTTCATATCAGACTAGCGACTGTACTGTTCATGCTTTCACTAAAGTTTCAAATTTTCGTCCTTGAGACACGCAAATGCAAAAATCAAGCTGTAATGCACGAGAGGGGGAAGGTGGAGAATTGTGGCTAAAAATAACTTAGGAGGCAGATTTGTGTAGGGTATTGCATGTAGAACCAAGTGTGTTTTTGTGAAAAACCAAGTAGAGACAGACGGACCAACAGACAATAATACATACTTGACTGAGATCTGACTGAAATTTGACTTTTGGTGGTAGATTTGAAAAAGTTAGGGGGGAAGTCTGTGATTAGACAACTGTAATCATATTAGCGGGACAGAGATGCGCATTTTTGCCATTTGATACAATTCTGTCCAGGGACACAGTGGTTATTGCCTGTGGTGTTGTTCCCAGAAGATAGTACATACATTTAGTGGGACGCCATCATATAGCCAGCAGCTCAGCTGAGTTTTGCTAGCAATTAACTGTGTTCTCAATTCTGAATTCTGGTAAGAATGAAAGTATTTATTTTGTACATTTTAATATTTCGAGTGATTGATACTGCCATATCATATAAAATGATTACGACAAGTAAGTTCTCGCTCTAGGTCCCCAGCTCAAGTTCAGGGTCTAGAGACAAACAAAATATATGGACGCCTAACTAAGACTATGGAAGGCGGATCTATTGTTGAGATCAGTGGGAACATATCACCTATCTTATTGAATAAAAGGAAACTATTGAACATATCTCAGATGCAAGGCAGTCTTGGGGAACTAGTACTATATGAAAACAACTGGGTAAGATGTGCTGTGTGGTCAGAGAGATCTGACCCATTCTGTGTAATGTTGATGTGTTGTGTTGTGTGTAAGAGTGGTGCAGTAAATAAAGCACTGACACATCGCACAAATTTTGTTTCAGAATTGTGAGTTTCTGTTGTGGCACTAATGTAGTGCCACATAAGTAATCAAGATTGCACAAGCAGATGTGTGTGCATCCAAACAGTGTGTCGGTGCAGTCTAGCATTGTATTCTAGCTACCGAGAGGAGTGGGCCACCTGAATCCAGCATCAGATCTTCGCAGACAAGATGAGTGATTAGTGGCCTGCTGAGGATTCACCATACTCCTAAAGATTTATAATATTTCCCCATCACAAATATACTGAATTTTGGGAAAGATAACATTTATTACAGTTTATAAGACAATGGACAAAGCTTGTTCTAGTCACAGAGTGGGTGTGATGACACCACCCCAACAGCACATCCAGTAATAGTTCTCCCAGAGACATTAAAAATATAATTAATATTAACCAGTCTTATAAAATACTTATGTACACACATTCCATTTTATTTTAATATTTAAACGAAAACAGTCTGAGTTAGTTCAGTGTGTTATAAATTTTATTAATATTATTAGACTTATTAATTATCTGTGTGTGTTTGTATATTCTACTACAACACAGTACATTTCAGTACCCTAGACTTTTTAACGTAGCTACATTCATAATAGAAAAAAAAGATATGTTTGAGGTCGTAAGTGGTAGTAAGAAGGGCCTTCTGTAATTCCCATCTACATTTATCTCAGGAGCCTTCACAGCTGACCTCATACATTACACTAGGTAACATCACAACCATACAATACCATCAAAACCACTACAGGCAGTTCAGCCTTTTAATGACGCAATCACTTCTGTTGTTTCCCTATCATGCAGTATAGGCTAGTCTAACAAGACAAGGACCTTAATACTGAGTCCAGTAAATGACAATAGACTTAGAACAGTGAGAACAGGACAGAGGGTAGATTTGGTATTGTATAAACATTTATTACACATAAGGAAGGGAAACCCGAGGCCTGCAAACAGTAAATTAATATGAAACAAATATAAAGGTATGTTATCAGGCACTCGCAGGAAACAAAGAAATAGAACACTAGACAACAGAAAAACAACAGACATGAGTGGCTTACCCAGGATTTGAACCCTGGACCTTCCGTGCGACAACCCCGCCTAGCCATGCAAGCGAATCACACTATCCTCCCTGCCATCTACGAATCACCAAAAAATGATGTTTCAATGACAGGTCATCAGTGCGAACCGCAATACACGACACCGGAAGTCCACCATGGGCAGTTCAGCCTTTTAATGACGCAATCACTTCTGTTGTTTCCCTATCATGCAGTATAGGCTAGTCCAACAAGACAGGTCCTTCGGGGGGGGGGGGGGGGGGGAAGAGAACCAAGGCCTGTGAGTGGTAAATAATTACCGAACATCGGTGCATGGTAGGCACTACCAGAAACAAACAAACAAAGAAACAAAGGGAAAATTCGAGACCTGTGAGTAGCAAACAATCTATGAAAACAGATAAATGATAGAACTTGTAGCAAAGAAGGAAAGAAACAAAGAAAGAAAGAAATAAGACGTCAGACAACGGAAAAGTAACACAAGTAAAAGGCACTCCGGAATTTCGAACCCAGGGACCATTCGAACCGTGCCATCGCTTCTCTGCGAGAGTGAATCGTGATAGGACGCACGACCAGCTAAGCACTCTTAGCTTACTTCGTTACGGATTTCGTTACTTATAAGAAGAGTTGTTGTATGTGTCATGTATGGATTCGGCTGTAACGATGACTAATCTTAATCGTATAAAACATTGCGTTTATTATCCTTTTTTTTATATTTCTGGTTGTAGTTATACAAGCAGAAAGAAAGAGACAGACTGTCTATGATAAACAGTTGACATGGACAAGACACTGAGTGTTTTTTTTTTTTTAAGATAATGCGCGGATAACAGAAAAATGCTTCAGAAATATTTAAACTGACATTCAAACTACAACCTTAATAGGAAAAGGTACTAATGACAACTACATTGTAAATGGGAAAAAACTACTTATAAAGACTACAGTTTTAATGGGAAAATCTACTAATAAAGATTACAGTCGCAATGGGAAAACCTACTGATAAAGACTACAGTCTTAATGGGAAAACTACTTATAAAGATTACAGTTTTAATGTGAAAAACTACTTATAAAGACTACAGTTTTAATGTGTGTAGTGGTGTTGATGGTATTGTATGATGGTGATATTACTAAATGTAATTGTATGAGGCCAGCTGTGAAGGCGCCTGAGATAAAATGTAGTTGAGAATTGTCAGAAGGCCTTTCTTGCTACCACTACGACCTCACACTTAATTTTTTTTTAATGAATGTGGCTACGTAAAGTGTCTAGGGTTATGATATGTAGTGTGGTGTAATAGGTTATAGATATACCCACAGATATTTAACAAGACTAATAATATTAATAAATATTACAACACACTGAACTAACTCAATAGTGTAAAATTTTTTGATAGAATTATATTACATTTATTTTGTTCTGTATCAATTTTTTAGGTTGACCAGAACTTAAAAGGATTTAGAAATTATGAAAGAAATGCATGGAATATTATATCATAAATGCAATAGTGTACATATATATGTACTATACTAGTTAGTTTTATTAAAATGTTCTAGTAGTCATCTACTTGGGAGGATAGTTACTGTTTGTGCTGTTGGGGTGGCCTCATCACACCTGTCTATATTGACTACACAGTGTCCAGAAAATGGTGGGAATTTTTATGGGGTTATTAGTAACTAAATGTGTTTGGTGAATGTCCAGCAGACCAGAGGCTCACTCATCTTTTATTTGTAGCTCTGGTGCTGAAATCTGATGGTCCCACCTCTCCGTGCTGGCGGGCAATAATGGTGGTCTCTGTCACAAGTACTGCACAGATACACTCGAGTAAAGTCACCAACTGAATAGTCACTGCTTTGTTGACAACAGAAACTCGCAGCTCTGCAATCAAAGTATGGGCCATGTGTCAAAATCTATTCTCTACCCACGTCTGGACACAACACTGACACAACAACCACATCATACAGACAGGTCAGATCTCTCTGACCAAACAGCACATTTACCATGGTGGTTTTACATCAGATAGATCCTCCCAGACTATAGATTCTGAAAAATATTTATTAGTTGTCTGCCCTAAAAGAGGATAGGTAATATGTTTCATTATTCTCAACACTTGATCTGTCTTGCATAATCCTTGCTGGAGTTTATGTACATTGTTGGTCCCTAGACCCTGACTAGGGCGGGGGGTCTAGAGCAAATCCCCACTTGTTTGTAAGGCTAGATTTCGATATGGCAGTATCAAATCACTCGAACATGAAACAATATTCAAAATATATAAAGAAATAATTTCAATCTTACCAGATTATGAATAAATAACACAGAATTGCTAGCAAAACTCAGCTGAGCTGCTGGCTATAGTATGGCGTCCCTAAACTTCTTACACTTTCTTTCATATGGAAATCACCACACTTTAAAATCTGTGTCTATCACTGAACAACTATTGAAGAATGGCCCCCTTTCGCGTCTGAGCGCTAATGATATGATTGTCTGTGGCCAATCACTGCCTAGGTTTATTTTAAATTTCAAATTTCCTACCATAAAGTCATTTCAGTCATGCTTCAGTCAAGTATGGATGGTTATCTGTTAGTCTGTCCGTCTCTACTTGTGTTTCTACAAAATGTACTCGATTTTTGAACCAACCTTTCTCTCCCCTCCAAAATTTTGTCGTTAAAAGTTATATTTAGACACAGCTACCACCCAAAAACCCTCTCCTCCATACTAAGTAAATTTGAACACCTGCGTTTCGAGGTCGTGTTTTTTTGTGCAATTAGCGACACTTTTAGATTCAATACAGTCTGTCGATGATGTGAATAACACTGTCTTTTGTCATTATCTTCAATATTATCTATCCGTCTGTAAAATTAAGAACATATTTGTTCACTGCTCAGAATGGGCCATCCGGCCAGCTAATTTTTATATTCCTAACATTAATATTAAGAAAAAAGTACTTTTTAAATTTTGTAATATTCCTAACATCTGCGTTTTAGCCGCTGAATTCAAATCAAGGGCTTGGTATTGCAAAAGCGTCCAATAAATGACTGTGGCGTATTATATCTAAGGTCCCTTCTGTCGAGTTGCTTACTTTTTATGTCAACTTGGGAAACGTGACTTTTCTCCGTTTCCCACCCCCCCCCCAATTGCGTCTCCTTAGCCTTTCTAGTCTCACGCAATCTTTCCAGTCATATTTTTTTTCCTTTTTGATCCGCCGTTCCCCTCCTGTCTAGCAAGTCAATTATTATGGAGGATGATGACCCGCGGTCTAGGCGATCATGTACTATTCGCAGCCTACGCATTATGTTTTTATCCTTAAATGTTATCTTTGGAGATATTTTACCGTTGTATCTCTGTCAATTTCACTACACATCTCCCCACTTGAAAACATGCCTATGGCAAGTTCCAAAACCAGCGATACACATAGGTAAAATTACTCCTCACGTCTGCCACTACTCTAATTTTGATCACAGGGGTGCCGACTGAGGAAATCTGCACCGACATTCAATTTGCCTGGGATATATTGGATACTAAACTGATAAGGTTGAAGCAATAAAGACCACCTCAGCAATCTTGCGTTTTCATGCTTAGCCTGCGACAAGAACACGAGAGGCTGATGGTCCGTCTCCACCACAAATGTCCTACCATACAGATAGATTTGAAACTTCTTTATTGCCCAGATTAATGCTAAACATTCCTTTTTGCTTGTGGAGTATCCTTGTTCCGCCTTATTCAATTTGCGGCTTGCATAAGCGACTGGTTTCAGTTCCCCATCAGGTGAAGCTGATCTTTGCAACAAAGCCCCTCCTAGTCCTACATTACTTGCATCGGTTCTTAAGACAAAGTCCTGTGTCAAATCAGGCAGTTTGAGAATAGGCTTGCTAGTGAGTTTTTCCTTTAACTCTTGGAACGCTAGTTCACATTGTGCAGTCCAAATAATTTTATCTGGAAGTCCCTTGCGAGTCAAATCAGTCAGAGGAGCACAAATAGCGTTAAAATTTTTGATGTATTTCTGATAAAATCCGCATAACGACACGAATGATCGCACGTCCTTTTTTGTTTGTGGCCTAGGTGCTCTCTGCAGTTTTTCCAAATTCTTAGGATCAGGGGTCATATTACCCTGATATACAGTGTGTCCCAAGAATTCCAACTCTTTGCATCCAATACAACATTTTGTTGGCCTAGCAGTTAAGTTCGCCTCCCGAAGTCTATCAAACAACATCTCCAGAGCTTCAATGTGTTCTTCAAATGTCTCTGTGGCGACGAGAATATCATCCATGAAATTCGTGATACATGGGTTATTCAGGGATCCAACAATTTGCGCATCATCCTTGAAAACACACTCGGAGCATTTTTCAGTCCGAATGGTAGCATATTGAATTCATAATGTCCATCCGAAGTGCTAAAAGCCAAATAAGGTCTCACTTCAGGCTTCACTGGGATCTGGTAATAGCCTTTACTAAGATCCACCTTTGAAAAGTATTTTTGCCTTGTTCAGTCTGGCAAATAACTGTTTTGTGTCTGGTAATGGATCCACTTGTCCTTCTGTGACAGCATTCAGTTTCCTGTAATCTATGCACAGTCTGTGTTCCCCAGACGGTTTTCTCAACAAAACGACACTAGAACTAAAAGATGATTCACTGTGCGAAATAATCCCCTCCTTCAACAAATACTCTATTTCTTCCTTCAATGCCTTCTCCTTCGCGAACGGAATAGAATAGGCTCTCATACAGATTGGGTTTGAGTCTACCAGTTTCATGTCATACTGTAGCAAATTTGTATGGCCTGGTTTATCTGTTAATACATCTGTATGTTCCTCCAGAACCTGTTGAACTCTCTCCCTCTGGTTTTTAGTCAGGTGCTTACTGACTTTTACCTGTGCTGCTGTTTCACAAGGATGTAATGGGTATTCATGTGAGGTGAGTGGTTCTTTTTGCATCTGGGTTGCAATAGCCAAGGTCAATAAGGGGTGCTTTCCTGGAGTGGTCTGTCCAGATACTTCTTTAACAGGTTTACATGATAAACTTTTTCCTTCCCCTTTTTGTCAATTTTATAGTTTGTTCTAGACACCTTCTCTAGAACCGTATATGGACCTTGCCAACCAATTTGTAATTTATTCTGGCTTCCGGGTAGTAGAAGCAGCACCTTCTCTCCGACTGCCAGTTCCCTGTCCTTTGCCTTCCTATTAAAATATGCTGCATGTTTCTTCCTGGCTTGCTTCAAATTATCATTTGCCAGTTTCCATCCAGCTTTCAAACGAGTGGTCAGTTCGTTCACATATTGATAAGATGAGGTAACAGTCTCTTCCGCCTTCTCATCTGTCCAGGTCCTTAATAAATTACATCTGGATCTTTAATTTATCATACGTATTTTTCCTGGAACCCGTCGGGTCCCGTCCATTAGAAGCTTTATAATGAGGACTTTTCTTCCTAGAATCATCACTCACAAATCGACCACTACCAATTTTTTTTCTGGGGTTTGTCTCCCCACTTTAGATTGCTTATGAGAGATCTTCGCTCTCTTGTCTGTTCCTCCAGTTTATATACGTCTGACCGAGGGATTGTCATCTTATCCTGGGTAAAATTTCTTCTTTGTACTCTTCGCATAGTGGCCATGTTAATCCATTCAAGTGAAGACTGGGTGTGAAAAGGGGGCTCCCATTCCACTTTGTCTACCCGAGTATAATTAGTTTTCCTTTCAGGCCTAAAGTTGCCCCGTGGCGTTTCTAGGTCCTGCACATATTTTCCCTTTGTGGGTGTTCCCTCATGAAATACGCCACATGCTTCTACAAAGTTTTCAACATCGACATTTACGTCGGGCCAATAGTATTTTCGAGCAATCTTTTGGCAGATGGTACCGACTTTCTCATGGTCACCATCTTTTCCAACATGTAAGCTCCTTATCAAATTTGCCCTATATATCTTGGGAAGAACCAACTGTCCGTGACCACTGGATCTAGTTCCTGTCTTCCTGTATAAGAGTTTGTTCTTCATGAAATATTCCCCCTTGCTCGGAGGTGTGTGGCATTTGGGCAATTTTTTAAAACAGGGCTTGAGTGTCCTATCCTCAGCCTGCGCCTTCCTCATCTCCTCTGGATGAGCATTTATAGGTTCACCTTCTTCCTCCTTCTTCTGTGACCTGGTCTGCACTGTCGCCATGATCACAGGTTTCTCGGGATTCCCCAAGAAGACGTATCTACACCCCAATATCAGAGGGTAGATTGGTTCATCTATCACTGCTGCTCTGATTTCTCCTTCCACATAGCGAGTTTTCACCGTTATCCTTGCGATGGGAAGTGTCATGAGTGGTATGTCCTTAGTCGCCCCTTGTATTTCCACTGTTTCTGTGGTATACTGACTTGGGTCCACTAGGCTAGACTTCACAACTGAATCATAATCCAAACCTGTATCATAAAGGCACCCTATGGTGACCCCATTACAAATAACATCCTCACAAACTGGGGGGTGATAAGGTTCCTGTTGTCCCTTAGGATTAACCTTTAATCTTTGCGTCCCCGACTTCATTGCAGCAATGTTTGAAGGTTTCCTTCTACAAAATTCGGTGTTATGGTTATCCTTCTTGCACCATTTACACCATCTTTTCCCTTGGTTCAACGGTTTTCTTTCATTGAACTTTTGGTCATTGAACTGTGAGTTTCTGTCGCGATAGTCATTTCTTGGCCGCTCAAAGTTTGTCCTACCTTTATTTCCCTGCTCTCTATTATCAAATTTATTAAATTGCTGTGGAGCTTTAAAATTGTCTATGTGCTTCTTCTTAGCACCACTTACCTCTGCCTGGGCTGCCTGATACCTCTCAGCAACATTTAAAATTTCCCCCAACTTCTCTGCACCTTGTTCCATGAGAAATTTTCTCATGTCTGGAGCCATGGACTCTCTCAATTGCTCAATCATGATCATTTCTTTAAGATCTTGGGTCTTCCCCAGAGCCGTCCATTTCTCCAAATAGGTTTCTAGTCTGGCAGAGAATTGGTGGTATGTCTCCCCAGACAACAGTTTGGCATTTCTAAATTTCTTACGATAAAATTCACCATTCTTCTCGTACCTTAATAACAAAGCCTGCTTTAACATGTCATAATTGTCTTGGTCTTCCCTGTTCATTTTAGCAAATACTTCATAAGAAGTACCCCTCAATCCCTGTGATAGCTTTAAACTCCACCTCTCTCTCTCTAGCCCATATGTAGTAGCTAATAACTCAAAACGTCCTAGGTACCCCTCTATGTCATCGTCTTTTTCAACAAAATGGTCTAAATGAAACCCCATAGCTGAGTTTGAGGCTCCCAGACTGGGCGTAGCATCTGAGGCAAAAGGGCTGGCACCATTTTCAGGAGCCTGGCCTTGTAATTCCAGCTCCCTTAGTCGTAATTCGTGCTCCCTCTGCAACCTTCTATCTTCTGCCTCCCTTTCGGCAGTCAACCTTTTTTCTTCTGCCTCCCTTTGCTGTCGTTTTTCTTCTGCCTCAATCTGCAGCCTCTTAGTCTCAGCCTCTTAACTTCTTCTCTTCAACCAACCTGTCAGACTCCAATTTTCTTTCAGCCTCTTTTTCTAATCTCCTTTCTTCCCGTTCAATATATTTATCACATTCAGCCGTTACGTATTGAATTAAAATTTGACCATCCATTCCCATCTCCTTCGCGGTGAGCACAGCAGCTGATCTAAATTTTGCCAGCTCCGCCATACTTTTTAGACAATATAATAATATACAAGATAAATCTCTAACCAGTAAATACACTAAGTACTTCTTATGACTATAGTCTAACTAATTCTAACTAACCAGTTAACTAATTAATTATTACTGGCTGTGAAGATTCACCAACTTTTATCTGCAGGGACACTTTTAATGTTAAAGGGAATTTTACAATTTATTTCCCTACTTTTATTTCTCCCACCAGGAGATCCTAATATTACTGTTGGGCTAATTATCCCTGGACAAGACCCCAATATATGTAGTGGTGTTTGATGGTATTGTATGATGGTGATATTACAAAATGTAATTGTATGAGGCCAGCTGTGAAGGCTCCTGAGATAAAATGTAGTTGAGAATTGTCAGAAGGCCTTTCTTGCTACCACTACGACCTCACACTTAATTTTTTTTTTAATGAATGTGGCTACGTAAAGTGTCTAGGGTTATGATATGTAGTGTGGTGTAATAGGTTATAGATATACCCACAGATATTTAACAAGACTAATAATATTAATAAATATTACAAAAACACTGAACTAACTCAATAGTGTAAAATTTTTTGATAGAATTATATTACATTTATTTTGTTCTGTATCAATTTTTTTAGGTTGACCAGAACTTAAAAGGATTTAGAGATTATGAAAGAAATGCATGGAATATTATATCATAAATGCAATAGTGTACATATATATGTACTATACTAGTTAGTTTTATTAAAATGTTCTAGTAGTCATCTACTTGGGAGGATAGTTACTGTTTGTGCTGTTGGGGTGGCCTCATCACACCTGTCTATATTGACTACACAGTGTCCAGAAAATGGTGGGAATTTTTATGAGGGTATTAGTAACTAAACGTGGTTGGTGAATGTCCAGCAGACCAGAGGCTCACTCATCTTTTAGTTGTAGCTCTGGTGCTAAAATCTGATGGTCCCACCTCTCCGTGCTGGCGGGCAATAATGGTGGTCTCTGTCACAAGTACTGCACAGATACACTCGAGTAAAGTCACCAACTGAATAGTCACTGCTTTGTTGACAACAGAAACTCGCAGCTCTGCAATCAAAGTATGGGCCATGTGTCAAAATCTATTCTCTACCCACGTCTGGACACAACACTGACACAACAACCACATCATACAGACAGGTCAGATCTCTCTGACCAAACAGCACATTTACCAAGGTGGTTTTACATCAGATAGATCCTCCCAGACCATAGATTCTGAAAAATATTTATTAGTTGTCTGCCCTAAAAGAGGATAGGTAATATGTTTCATTATTCTCAACACTTGATCTGTCTTGCATAATCCTTGCTGGAGTTTATGTACATTGTTGGTCCCTAGACCCTGACTAGGGCGGGGGGTCTAGAGCAAATCCCTACTTGTTTGTAAGGCTAGATTTCGATATGGCAGTATCAAATCACTCGAACATGAAACAATATTCAAAATATATAAAGAAATAATTTCAATCTTACCAGATTATGAATAAATAACACAGAATTGCTAGCAAAACTCAGCTGAGCTGCTGGCTATAGTATGGCGTCCCTAACTTTATTACACTTTCTTTCATATGGAAATCACCACACTTTAAAATCTGTGTCTATCACTGAACAACTATTGAAGAATGGCCCCACTTTCGCGTCTGAGCGCTAATGATATGATTGTCTGTGGCCAATCACTGCCTAGGTTTATTTTAAATTTCAAATTTCCTACCATAAAGTCATTTCAGTCATGCTTCAGTCAAGTATGGATGGTTATCTGTTAGTCTGTCCGTCTCTACTTGTGTTTCCACAAAATGTACTCGATTTTTGACCCAACCTTTCTCTCCCCTCCAAAATTTTGTCGTTAAAAGTTATATTTAGACACAGCTACCACCCAAAACCCTCTCCTCCATACTAAGTAAATTTGAACACCTGCGTTTCGAGGTCGTGTTTTTTTTGTGCAATTAGCGACACTTTTAGATTCCATACAGTCTGTCGATGATGTGAACAACACTGTCTTTTGTCATTATCTTCAATATTATCTATCCGTTTGTAAAATTAAGAACGTATTTGTTCACTGCTCAGAATGGGCCATCCGGCCAGCTAATTTTTATATTCCTAACATTAATATTAAGAAAAAAGTACTTTTTAAATTTTGTAATATTTCGAACATCTGCGTTTTAGCCGCTGAATTCAAATCAAGGGCTTGGTATTGCAAAAGCGTCCAATAAATGACTGTGGCGTATTATATCTAAGGTCCCTTCTGTCGAGTTGCTACCTATAAAGACTACAGTCTTAACGGGAAAACCTACTTATACAGAATACAATTTTAATAGGAAAACCTACTTATACAGAATATAATTTTAATAGGAAAACCTACTTATACAGAATACAGTTTTAATGGGAATACCTACTTATAAACACTACAATTTGAATGGGGAAACCTACTTATAAAGACTGCAGTGTTAATGGAAAAACCTACTTATAAAGACTAGAGTTTTAATAGGGAAACCTACTTATAAAGTCTGCAGTCTTAATGAGAGACCCTACCTATAAAGCCAATAGTTTTTAGTGGACAACCTATTTATAAAGACTACAATCTTAATGGGAAATCCTACTTATAAAAACTAAGGTTTTATTGGGAAAAACTACTTATAAAGACTATGTTTTAATGGGTAAACCTACTTATACAGAATACAGTCTTAATGGGAAAACTTACTTTGAAAGACTACAGTCGTAATAGGAAAATCTACTTATAAAGACTACAGATTTAATGGGAAATTCTACTTATAAAGCCAATAGTTTTTAGTGGACAACCTATTTATAAAGACTACAATCTTAACTGGAAAAGCTGCTCATAAGAATTCCAATCTCAATCAGAAAAGCTACTTTTAAACACTTACTTACTACTAATTACTACTCACTTAGTCGTTCCTCTTCTACCATGGGGTGCAGAGGTTTGCCAGAGGAAGCGCCATACTGTCATATCGGCGGTCTTCCTTCTGGCTTGGTTCCAGTCTCGGTCTATCAGGGACTGTCTAATGTTGTCTTCCCAGTGGACTCTGGGTCGTCCTGGAGATCTGGATCCCACGCTCTTAATTTCCTATATTCGTGGTAGCCGATCTTCTAAACACTATAGTCTTAATGGGAATACCTGCTTATCAAGTCAAAAATCATTAGAGGCCACCCTACTTATAACGCCTGCAGTCTTTAATGGGTAAGCTCCAGTCTACCCAGCTGTAAATGGGTACCAGACTCTGCTCTTGAGATAGGGAAGTCAAAATGGCAGCGATGAAGGGTACTGGTCATTCCACCTCATAAATAAAGATGCACCTAGTATGGTGAAGCCACTAACACTTCCATCTCCTACGGCAGTATCTGCTATAAGACAACCTTTACCTCGTTATTCTACGTGAGTACTCATTTATAAACCTCTACCTTCTATGTCGTTGTTTTTTTTTCGTTCATAACAAATACTAACTGATCGTGTTATCAAAATAACTAATACTAACTGATCGTGAATTATCAAAATAACAAATACTAACTGATCGTGAATTATCAAAATAACAAATACTAACTGATCGTGAATTATCAAAATAACAAATACTAACTGATCGTGAATTATCAAAATAACTAATACTAACTGATCGTGAATTATCAAAATAACTAATACTAACTGATCGTGAGTTATCAAAATAACTAATACTAACTGATCGTGAGTTATCAAAATAACTAATACTAACTGATCGTGAATTATCAAAATAACAAATACTAACTGATCGTGAATTATCAAAATAACAAATACTAACTGATCGTGAGTTATCAAAATAACAAATACTAACTGATCGTGAGTTATCAAAATAACTAATACTAACTGATCGTGAATTATCAAAATAACAAATACTAACTGATCGTGAGTTATCAAAATAACAAATACGAACTGATCGTGAATTATCAAAATAACAAATACTAACTGATCGCGAATTATCAAAATAACAAATACTAACTGATCGTGAATTATCAAAATAACAAATACTAACTGATCGTGAATTATCAAAATAACAAATACTAACTGATCGTGAGTTATCAAAATAACAAATACTAACTGATCGTGAATTATCAAAATAACAAATACTAACTGATCGTGAGTTATCAAAATAACAAATACTAACTGATCCAGACCACAGTCAGATTCGCACAGATCTCGAAAACTGACAACAGAAGCGTTAAAATATCCAGCAACGCAAGCGATACAACTGACAACACAAATCTATAACATCCAGGTAACCGTTGACACAGCACGAGCACACATCACATGTCACTGTTAACTTATCTCCTCTACATCTATTATGCATATACTGAATTGGACTGTAAAATGTGCAATTAAAAACATTATATGATTTTTTTTTTAGTAGATTTTCACTGAAAGAAAAATGGTACTGCATTAAATCATCGAAACCAACGGGCTGATCACCCGTTTGCCAGTCACTTCGATTACGGAAACAACAGCAAATGGATTGATTTGCCATTGCCCTAAAGACGCCACTAGGCGTGATGGGAAATAATGGCAAAGAAAACCTATCTGCTGTTGCCCTAAGACGCCATTAGGCGTAATGGCCACTGACTGCTTTGACGGTCGGTGGCTAAGGATGGAAGAAGAAGAAATCATCGAAGTGTTTGTATTTTTTTTTTAAATATATTTCTTTTATCATATTTTCTACCGTTGTTTGGTTTTGTTTTCATCCCTTCTGAAATCACAAAGCTTAAAACATAATGTGATTCAGAGTGCGAATGTGTTTGTCTAATGGAAGTCTCAGGTCATACTTAAGCTGAAACTAACGCTAATGGTGCTTGTATGTTTTTCTCCCCTTTATGTATATTAAACGAGGAATCTCAGCGACAATGCGTTTTATAGATCAATAGCAGACACAACACCTGAGATATTAATATGCTAACAACAACCCAAACAACGCAATTTACCGCAAATTTTGCAGTAACAATACGTGTACAGCTAACAAGATCGTGTCAGGACCTGGTCGGTTTAAAAACATTAAGAAAAATAAAACGATTAAATAAGAACGCACGCGGCAGCTAAACATGATAACATTTAACAGGATAAACAATAACGTGGTTCTATTACGGGAAAAACAACTTGAGAACTTGCATTCAAATGTATTGCTTTTGTCAGTGGCATTAGGCGACAGATAAACTGATATAATGGAAAGATGGGAAGGTGAGTTTATGGTTTCTGTTTTCTTTTTTCTAGAACCGAAACACATGCAAATCCAGAAAGGTTATAGAGTACAAAGAACTTAGAATGTTGTAGTGAAACGGGCAAGGCACTCTGAAATTGCCATGTAAACTAGTATCTTTATGATAAATTATTAATTGTACACCAGTAATTCTGCTACAACTTTATGGTTAATGCCCCAAACGGAAAAAAAATCTTTTTGGGATTTGAACAGCAACTACAAATACATGTTATTATGGCAGTGGGAATCATTATCTTTGGTAATTGGCAAGGAACTCATGATTTTGTTGGAAAAACCGTACAACACCAATGAAATTACACGAAAGTTACAAGGTGAAAAGTGAACTCGGGCGCAGACCTCCGAGAAGCAAAGGGTTAGATCTATATTGGATAGATAAGCCCGCTCAGATTCAGTTCTGGACTCTCAAAATTTAATAGATAAAAAAACGTCCAGCGGACTGACACACGCTTGTCGAAGCCACATAGCCACACAGCCCATAGCTGAGAAAAGCAAAGCTGGCCTGCTTGTAAGCAGACTTGCATAAGTGATAAGATCAGATCCGTGACACTGTGTCTGAAGGATATGTTAAACTTGTACTAATAGTTGGGCTACAAGTATTTTCGTGTTATGTAAATTGCTGTATTCTTTAATAGTAATATTAGCATTGACTTTGAATTACCTGCTGAAATCTTAATCTTGGTACTCTAAACCCTATGCTGATAACTGAAATTGGTTTCCAAACTAAATATAATCTGAACAATCCTAAACAGCATGATGCAGCCATAAGTACTTGTCAGGACTGCGCAATACTAGCTGTAAGAACTTACAGTCCTTTTCATGGCTTAGCTTTTAAATGATGGATGCGCAAATAGTTCACCTACTTTTTCTTCCTCATCTCCTTCTTCCGCTGTTTCTTCGCTTCCTTAGTTTCTTTCGTTCAATTTAAAATTTCGTTGATGTAATAATATCTTTAAAGGGAAAACACTTTTGGCATGACTTGGGACCAAAGGGAAGTAATCAAGACAGAATTCAGAAAAATGTGTAAATGATGTCTATTATCTAATGATGTATTTTATTGATTGTATGGCGTACTTTTTTGCATTGATATGACCACGGCCTCAAGGACTATATTGTTTAAATGTGGATTCTGATCAATAGTGGCCCATCATCATCATCGGAGGATCGTTTTGGTGATAGGAAACAGATACCATAATCTGTGCATATGTTTCAGGTTCTTCTTATCCGAAAGAGTCACAACAAAAGCTTCTGATAAGAAGCATAAAAGACTGCAGTGTGTGATTCAATGGCCATCTCTGCGATTCGCCGGATAGTAGTATTGAGTCTGCCTGTCTGGACGATTTACGTTTCTTGGACATCAACACCTGATGTATGACGAGAAATGTCTGCAGTGAAAGAACCTGAATTAGAAAGGTACTCATTACTCTGAATAAACAAGATCCAGAAGTTACCAATTGCCCGAAATGATAAACAAAGATATTGACACCTTATAACTTTCCAACTTGTGATTTGTGTAAATACATATCTGAAATCTTTACCAAACTTCTATTTTAATTAATAAATGTAAAGATATATTTTATAAATCTCAGTTGATTTATTTTGTTTAAAATTTCGTTTCTGTTTGAAACTGTGTTATTGTGTGGAAATTAAGAGAAATATTTAATATTTACATTGGTAGAAATAATAAACGAGTTGCATTCTACACCAACTATAACTAGAGACACCTTTGGAGCATAGGATAGATCTAGCAATAAGGTAACTTACTTCACAGCTCTTCTACTGCTACCATTTAAGACTGTGCAGTTAAAACTATCTGACGTGTCCTGTGTCATCTATACCACTAGTTCACCAGCTCTCTTCTCCATTTATTGAAACTATATTTATTTTTCTATCTAACATCTATCTTGCCACAAATGTCAAGGCTGTGTTGATTTATGGGGATAAACTTGTGATGACGCAAAACAATTCGCATGCCCATAAAGAGATGCTTGAGGATCTCTAAACAAGGAATTCAAAAGAGGGTCAGAAATAAAGATACTAATGAATGAATCGCTGGAGTGACGAGAGTATGAACAAGGTACTGGAGATGAATTGGCATATAAACATGTAGTGTAACTCAACAGATGATTATACGAGATGTATTCATTATTGATCGGGCTCAATTCTCGTGAGATATCATAATAACAAGTATTAACTAATCTGACAACAAATGTGTTAAAATATCCAGCAACGAAAACTATAGACCTGACAACACAAATCCGTAACAGCCAGGTAACCGTAGACACAGCACGAGCACACGTCACGAGCACACGTCACGTGTCGTTGGTAACTTATCTTCCGTCTTCTATAATTCAGATACTGAACTGGTTGAGAGTCGTACGTTAAAAACATCAAATAATTCAAAATGAGGTTTTCATAGAAAGCAAGATAGTTCAAGGTGTCCCTAAAGCCTGTGTCCAACATTAAACTTTAAGAAATTTTGATATACTTATGATAGAAAACACTTTATACGGCGTTTAAAACCATAATTGATCACGTTTCAACATAATACAGATCAACATTTTAGGCTTTAACGTAATTGCTATATTTAGTGACATATCAATCAGTCAGATTTTCCAACGTGCAGTTAACTTTTTCTTTCACCGTCGCTTTTTTCAATCAGTTACAGGATCTAAAAAAAATTAACTCAAAACTGAGGATATTAACATTTAAAAAGCATAAATTATGCTTTTATATGCCGCTTAAAGTGTGTTTTTATCACGTGTACATCCAAAGTTATTAAAATTTAAAGTTACACAAGGACTTTTGGGACACCCTGTATGAAATCGCCAAAGGGTTTGTTTTTTTCAAATTTATTTTAACCTATTTTCTACCGTTGTTGTTAGTTTTTTTTTTTTTTTTTTTTTGTTCTCCCATCTGAAATCACAACAGATTAAACAAAATGTGATTCAGAGTTCGAATGTGTCTATCTAATGGAAATCACACATTGTGCTTAACCTGAAATTTACGGTAATGGTACTCATATGTCCGCGGCCCCCCCCCCCCCCCCCACCCCACCCCACCCCCCGCCCGCGGTTAAGTATATTAAACCAGGCGTCACAGCGACAATGAGTTTATGTAACAGTAGCAGACGCAACACCTGAGATATGAATATGCTAACAACAACCCAAACAACGTAATGCCGCAATTTTCCGATTATTTTACTGTAACAATAAATGTAAAGCTAACAAGACTGTCCATGAACATTGTCTGTTTGAAAACATTAGAAAAAACAAGGATCTAAAAAAAGAACGCACGCGTCTGATAACAATGATAACATTTAACAGGATAAACAATAAAGTGGTTCTATAACGGGAAATGTCACTTGAGAACTTGCATTCAAATGTATGGGTTTTGTCAGTGACAGTAGGCCAACACAGAGACCAATATAATGGAAAGATAGGAAGGTATGGTTATAGTTTCTTCTTTCTTTTCTTTTTTAGCACCGAGAAACACATGCAAACCCGGAAAGGTTCTAGAAAACAACGAACTTAGAATGTCAAAGCTGTGTTGATCTATGGGGATAAACTTGTCGATTAAATAGGATGACACAAAACATTAATACGCATGCCCATCAAGAGATGCTTGAGGGTTTCTAAATAAGGAGTGCAAGAGAAGGTTGGAAATCAAGATATCAAGGAAGGGAATCGCTCGCGTAACGAGAGTATGAACAAGGAAGTGGGTATGGGTTGGCAAATAAACATCAACTTTAACTCAACAGACGATATTTTGTAACAACCCATGAAAAAAAATCAAATAGAGCGCATAGAATATAGAGATACGTAAACACAATGGACTCATCTGGAAAGTGATGAAGAGAGAAGCAGGCAGACGAGATAAAGAGATGCGCTTGCTTACTCTTTTATGAACCCAAGTAATAGAGCATCATTACCATCATTCATCGTCTGCATAGATTAGCACACGACAGAGATAAAAAAAAATGTCTACCCATTACGAAGAATAATTGCAGTTAAAGCGTAAAATATTTTTTTAACCATAAATGTAATAAAAAAATATTTTTAAAAATATTTTAAACACAGGCTTTTAATGCACTAAAAAGCCACAAATAATTTTTCACGGAGTTTATAACTTGCAGCCAAAAAATGTAACATCAAATTGACAAAAAGCATGGGGCGCTCATGTATTTTATCCATAAGTGTCAAATGATGTATAAAGCAGAAGTTAATTTCATGTAGAATCAGCGCCCCAGGCTTTTTGTCAATTAGATGTTACATTTTTTTACTGCAAGCTATAAACTCCGTGAAATATTGTTTGTAGCTTTTTAGTACATTAAAAGCCTGTGTTTAAAATATGTTTTTTATATTTTTTTATTTTCTTCTTTTTAGAGTTATTTTTTGTTTGTTTGTACATTTAAGTCAAATGTAATCGATCCGCTAATGACATTATCAGTTTGCGATAAACGAGTCCAGAGCACAGGAGGCGGATTTCATTATTCAGTGTATTACACGGAAAAATAATTAATTAATTTTCTTTTTTTTTTTTTTAAATTTTGATAAGAGTTGTAAATTACATTTTTTTTTTTTTAAATTTAGTTGTCAGTTGCGTGTATGTCTGTGCACGCGCGTGCGATAGTGTGTGTGTGTGTGGAGGGAGGAGGGAGGAGAAGTTTCAATATTTCTCTCAAGAAAGACAATCTTGTTGGAAAGAATACATCTAGATTATTTGCAGTTATCCCCCATTTCACTGATGAAACAATACAAACAAACAAAATTAATATTAATTTTAACATTATTCATTTTATTATTTTTACGACTGATTATTGTATTGTCATCGGGAATACACAACTACGCCAAGTTTCAGAGCTATTTCTCATCTGGAAGTGATCGAAAAATCGATTGCAAGATTTGAAGTGTGACATACGTTGCAAGTTAAAGAAAAGCGTGTTAAAAAAAAAGCAAACAAAGAGAAAATAATCCGAGTACGTTACACCAAACAGAAATATAGAGAGGCCTAAAAACAAAACTAAGAGTTGGCGACAGCCATGAAAGGGATAAAAAAGAACAAGAAAAATCTTACAAGGATGGCACAAGAAGAAAACACCTGATGTGATATTGTTCAAGGCCAAAGCTCCACTGAGAGCTGAATGACGTCACATTCCTGTGCTTTCCTCTGTCATTAGGACTTCTGCTTGCGTTTGCTCTGAAATTACTTGAGAATTTCCCGCTGGCCACAACATATTGAGATACTATCTACTTATTCAAGCTAAAGACAGGAATTACCGATGTGTAACTGTGCCACTGATAAAATGACCACTGAAAGGCTGCTGCAAAAGTGCCCATCACTTGAGGAACAGAGAAAGCCCACAGTGGGCGTCACCAGTACCAAACCTGGACAAACGATATGGAGCTACTAACAACATCAGATGACCACCGCTTTATTTTAAAAAATTTTAATTGACGTCTGAAAGTGTAGGAGAAAGAAAAAGAAGAAAACACTAAAATGTGGTGTTCTCAATAAGGCGTCTGCAGAGCATAGTCAGAGCTGAAGCAAGACATCGTGGAGGCTCCACTACAATGAAAACAGGATTTTACGTACAAAATATCGATTTTTTACTTTTGAGCTTATTTTATTAAATAATCATCGAGGAATCGATTGAGCAAGGTTTTATAACATAAAAAATGCATTTGATGTATCAAAAAGCATATTGTCGGCACTACCCCCATGCTCTGATTTTCAAATTTGTGCCGAAAATGCACGATTTCTCTCTAAAACTATCTAACAGAGGAGTCTCAAATTTGGCATGCATGTAGTACACATCTATATCTTTAAAGTAACACATCTGCATTTTTGATATTTTGGTAATTTTCTTTTATAAATTTTTAAAAAATATTTTTAAAAATATTTTTTCACACAAATTTTTTTTTTTTTAAATCATTAAAAATAGAATTTTAAACTTATCAAAATAATCATAAGTAGTACACATCTATATCTTTAAAGTAACATATCTGCATTTTTGATATTTTGGTAATTTTCTTTTATAATTTAAAAAAAAATATTTAAAAAAATATTTTTTCATACAAATATAGTTTTTTTTTTTTAAATCATTAAAAATAGAATTTTAAACTTATCAAAATAATCATGAGTAAAATTGTTTTAATTGTCAGTCACAACATGTGGGTGCAATTTGATAAAGTTTGGTCAATGGGAAACAAGATTTTAGCTCTTGAAAATTGGTGAAAAACCCAATATAGCGGTTGTTTTTTTGGTTACCATGGTAGAAGGACAGAAGAAAAATTAGGCAAGACAAAGGCGAGAGGAGGAGCTGCAGGAAGCTGAAGAAGGTGCAGCATATAGTGCTGGATTATTTTAAACACATTCAGCCCCCCAGAATGGAGTATATTGGACAAGACAAGTCACTCGGTGACTAAAATTCATTTTTCTCAAAACTAACATTTTATTAACAAAAAATGTTATTTTTTACAAACTATCTAATAGATCAGTCTAAAATTTGGCATGCATGTAGGATGCATATATACCTTTAAATTGACAGGGGCTTTTTTTGATATTTTTGTAATTTGCTTTGATATAATTTTTTTAATATTTTTTTTTCATTGTTTTTCATTAAAATATAGTGTATTTTAAAAAAAAAATCATTAAAAATAGAATTTTAAACTTATCAAAAAAAGCCTCTGACAAATTGTTTTAATTGCCAGTCACAACATGTGTGTGCAATTTCGTAAAGTTTGGTCAATGGAAAACATACGTTTTTAGCTCTCGAAAATTTGTGAAAATCCAAAATGGCGGATATTTTTTTTTTGGTTACCATGGTAACCACATGCTTTTTAACAAAATAAACTGTAGAATTTGGTTCATGGACATACACTGTGTCTATTGAGCACATAAAAAGTTTGAAAATGTTATTAGAACAAAAGTTAGTTTTCATTGTAGTGCAGCCCCTTAAATAAATACAAATTTTGTAAATTCTCGGAAACATTCCAAATATCGCGGGAGTGGAAACACCGGACGTCATTTAAAAGAGAGACAGTAGCAATGTTGCCGCTTAGCGAGTAGTGAGATGCGACTATGTACCAGGGGCTCAGAACATAGGAAGATGATGGCTCAGAAAGGGTTGTTTAATGCATGCAGTGAACGAAGGAAGTTTTGTTTAGACATATTTGTCACCAAGTTTTCATATATTTCTACACATCGTCGTAATGCAGTAAAATGCCATGCCCTTAATGTGGTGTTTTTACACGAATGATTCAACCTTGTTTAGACCATCATTAAAACCTTTCACATCCCAAAGGAGCATAGGCCTTCAACAAAACTGACTCCAAGCCTTCACGTCCTGTGCCGTCCGCTGAAGGTTCTTCTATGTCTTTTTATATCTCTTGTATTTCTGTATCCAGTTCTCTTCTTTATACGGTTATAGGTCTTCCCCTTCTGTCTTACCCTGATAATTCCAGGCGAAGAATTATCTTGTCGTGCTACCAACAGGTTTTCACAATGTATGTCCTATACAACGCTATCGACTTCTCACTCCTTGTTCTGCATTCACCTTTCTAATTCTTGTCATCACTTCCAACTTGGTGATCTTGGTAACACTTCCTACTTGGTGATCTTGTTAACACTTCCTACTTGGTGATCTTGTCACCACTTCCTACTTGGTGATCTTGTCATATCACTTTAACTCTTCTGTTCTAAGCAAACATCAACTTTTGAATGTCTGTAACTTCTCGGTTGGTGTTCTATTGTTCTCCATGTTTCATAACCGTACAATAGATGAGCCTTGACAATTGAGTAGAAAATTTTGATTTTTTTGTACAAAGTATTGGACTTAATTTTGTTTGGAAGATAATAAAAGCAGTAGCGTATTTACATGTACATATCTTTGTGTGTCTAACGTGTGTGTGTCTGTATGCGTGTGTTTATGTATGTTCGGACTGGAGGATCTGAAAGACTAGCAACATTTAATCTGTATCTCGCAACTCCACGAACATGAATGTTATCTTTAACGTAAGTTATTTGCACATGTTATTCAATTGACGCACTAAGTCATGCTATTTTACGGCACGATTGGGCGAAGATTATCAAGAAGCAGAGGTGAGGAAGTAACGTCGAAAGACCACAGGGAGGGCTGCCACCTGGGGCTAAGAGTATGACTGAAGGGGCTATTATTATTATTATTATGACGGCATTATCAGAGGCTGTAAGTAACAGACCACAGGGTCGGAGTGGCTAAGAGGTATGACATCCGCCTCGAATTCTAAAGGTCCCGGGTTCGAATCCTAGTACAAGGAATACAATTTATGGAAATATTTTTTTCAAAAGCAGTGGTCCTCATGATGTCATATCATACTCTCACCTGGTCTTCTGGGTAGTGAGGTCGGATGCCTAGTCTTCTCGGATAAGGGCGAAAAATTAGGAGGTCCCGTGTGCAAGTTGCGCACGTTAATACCCCACGGCAGTTTGAAATTGTAAAGAGTAGGCCATAAGGCCGCTGCCCTGACAATATTTAAAAATTAGAAACCTACCCACCACAAAAATATTTATAGAATGTGTGCTTCCTGTATAAACACATTAAGATTCTCGCCGAGGCTACGTAGCTCGTGCACTCTGCTGGGATCCACCTTGTGTGATCTAAGAGAGAGGAGATCGGACCACTGACGGGAGTTGTCCGTGTGCAATGAAGGTGGTCCTAAAAACCAAACCAAACCAAACAGACCACAACGTTTGAGAGCATTGTCTCGTGTGCAACTCCTGAAAATTGAGACACGATAGCTGTGTTAACCGAACTAACTCAACAACAACAAACAAAGAAGAAGAAACGTGACCTTTGAAATGTCAAATTAAGATCAAGCCGCAGACAGTGTCAGGTAAGCAGGTATTAGCTTAGGAACTAGGACAAGTACGCGGTCAGCACTCATTCTTTTGAAGTAAACGTTCGTTGATTCTACCGGGGTTGCCAACAAAACGTGCTATAAATATTTCTTCTTCTTTAAGTACCATGTCTGATTGCGTGGGCGATCATGTATCTGCAGATTCCTGTCTGTAGTGCTATTTATCTCTTATGTTGTTGACTTCTTTCCATACGATGTCCAGCGGTTTTCCACTTTGTCGTCATATCTCTTTTCCTTCAGTCTTTCTTGTTGTTACGATGATGAGGGGAAACTCTATACATGATCATCAGAAGCAGTCCCGTCGAACAAGTGTTTCGGCCTTTTATTCTCCTTTACACTCTAAGGGGGGCGGGTTCACCTGGGTCATGACTCCCAAGTGTCAGCCTCCTGTTGTCTTGTGTAGAAAATGAACCCATTCCACCTTGGATGTAGCTTTGAATTCCACTATTCCGCCAGCAGGAAGCAATTGTAAAAGTAACAAAGTGAAGACAAATTTTTGCGGTCGTTCCGCAGCACACAACTGACACACCTGCGTGAAGCCGACGAGGCGTGAATTCTTTGCGAGTCGGCCTCTGAAATCTAACTTCGCCTGACTCCTCATATAATGCACCCCCTGTTTCTTGTAACGGCGCCGTCGTTTCACCAATACAATGAAAACCTGAATGTATTGCGGACTTAGAAAAATTTAAGATGTTTCCTATACCGCAGGTAGGCCTAAATTTTACTGTCCCGAGTTCCATGCGTTGAAGCCGACGATGCCCTTTCCGCGTGAATTAAGCTTTGCCATTGTTCTCCACTGGCCTCTCAGAAATTTCAATAAATCATAACTTCCCTCAACAGCCATGACCCTTGCAGTGAACCTGACCGTGTCATATAATGCACTATACTTTGCCGCTTTGAACGAATGTTGCTCGTCCAATCCGTTCAAATGGCTTAAGTAACCTGCTGCGATGATGAAGAATGCACGTCGTTTCAGATTTTCTGACAATAGACAATCTAATCCCCCAGTCATTTGCTGAATGTAAACTGCTACCTGATTCACGGTTTGGGTGTGCTGCCTTTCTTAGAAAAATTTAAGATGTTTCCTATACCGCAGGTAGGCAGCTAAAAAATTAACACATTTCATTTTCAATTAATAATAAAAAACTTTGTTATTGTTAAAAGTTGAAATCACTGTTAGGAATATACCACATGGCAGTGACCATTAAATGTTACAAGGCGATCCTTGCAGGCACATAGTTTTTTGAAATAGGTTCTAATAAAAAGGATTGGCCTAAAAACAGATTTTCAACACCATTGTCTGGTAAGGCTTTTCAATTTCTTGCTGATGTTCACCAAAGTAATACTAATTTTTATAATTCATATTAAAGGTACATCAGTTCGTTCTAAATTTCTGAATCTTTTAAAGTTTACTGTCCCGAGTTCCATAGCCCCTTGCCCCTATTACGGTTTTGAAATTAATATAGTTCCTGTTACATAAATAAAGCCAGCAAGAATGCCATTTCCGCAGTTTCTCTTTAAGCTTCTTGCAGTGCCACTTGTTCTCGACTGTCCTCTCAAATGTACCCAACAGTTTCAATAAATCATACAATTCTGGACCTGCAGCCATTTTACTAGCCCTCTCCACCAGCTCAGTATTTGTAAATGGCAACAGAAACTTAAGCCTCAACTCTGCCATGGAATTTTCCTTTGAATTCAGCAGTCGAAAGTTCCCATTTGTCTTGATTCCGCGGCCAGATCACTAAAGATGATTTTAGCCTTTCTTTGAATTATTTTCGAATGTTGCTCGTTCTCAATAGGAAATTGTGCGGATTCAAATGGGCAATACTCCAAAAATCTAATTTTTTTAATCATAGATTCAATTTTGTCAAACATTATCGTTAACCTGCTGTTTGATTTGATATCCGAAGAAGACTGCAGCAACTTTGAAGTAAGGATGGTCTTCAACAAAAGTTGGACCATGTCTAAGTTCGAAACAGCGGGTAAGGACTTTTACCACGAGAGAGCCACCTTTTGTGTATGAAGGAGCAGGGTAGAATGAAGATATTCTCTCTTCACACAGTGCTTTGAAAAGCCTCGATGTGGACTTTGACTTTATAAAATTAACCCTTTCACAGCTTCATCAGACTTTTAGGTTTAGATGCAAGGCCATCAGCAGTGGCTCCAGTCATTTCGTGACACAGTCAAGAAGAGATGGTAAAAATAAGAATGCATGAAATATATCTCTTGTAAGCCCTGACCTGATTTAGCAATATCTGTGCTTTCGTCAACTTGAATAGCTCGGTTTGGGGTGTTTATACAAGGAGAAATTAAATTCTCAGCTATAGTATGATTTTTACCACATTTAGCAATACGATAACTAATACGGTAGGAGGCTTCAACCGCATTTTCGTTATCTTTGTTAGCTGACGACAAGTACGATGTCACATTCTGTTGTTTCTGCCTTTTTTCATAACTGGGGTCCTGCTCTCAGAAATTGGCTCAGGTACCTTCGTTCGAAGACCTTAGTAGCAACCTGACATAAACTCTCCACCAGAATGTGCATAGTCCACAACAATTAGACCCAATTAATGTCCTTTTCTTTGAAATAAGAATCAAATAGCATGAAATATATCCTCACCTCTTGTATTATGTTCTACTTATTATTGTCGCTTCAACATCGTCAGACATATCCTGCATTCTTCGAGAAATTGTATTTTTCGAAAGAGGGATACTTGCGGTGCTTGGCATGACTTGGATAATACTTCCCGACACACTGCACAGTATTTTATTCGTCCTTCATTTAGCTCTATGTGCCAGATCCAAATTGGCTGTCCTGAAAAGTACAGCGATTGCTCACTTAGCTGTGCTTTTCAACCACTGATCCATATCTGTGGCGCCACTTTAAGTGTTAAAACAATAGTAAAACTAGAAACACTTGCTCCTTTGTAACATTTGGGTCAAGAATCGACACAAAGCCATGTTCAAGATAGTCTGCCGTTATTTTGGCTGTGACGTATAATGGAAAGAGAGCCTACAGTAATCTGACAGGCTCGTAACCTCGTAGCGTTCTATGATTTGCTAGCAAAACCATGCATTTACAGTCTGTGTTTATTCACTTTTAGTCCTACCTCTTTGTCTGTGAACACGAGCTAACGCATTGTTTACCAACTTTCGTGACTTGTCCGTCATAACAGGTAGCGAATCAGGTTTGTTTATCGAGTTTCATCACGCGAGCTTATCTGTCAATTATACGATGCCTGGCTGACTGCACGTGAATAACATAGAATCTTTTGAAGTAGACTCACGGGCAAAATTTTTCCCCGAGTACATTTTGAAGTTCGTACTCATGGTAGTCAGAAAAACCCCTGGGCTCTTTGATTGCAGAAGCGGGCATTCGTACAGAGAAAATCTTCGAGAACCCCGTTACATGGATATAAGTCTTTTGATGACGGTTGAAACCTCGCCAGAAGATCGATCGTTAACTTTTATCTGGGAAACTCATGTTTCTGATTCTCTGTTATACACAATAGTGTGAAAAGTAACATCATCTATAGATCAGAGAAACATGATGATATATAAACCGTGTTGTCTTAAACCTGATATCAGCTGTCACTCAGAATTTTTGGATAGTCTAACACGTAGTTCTAGAACCATTGTGAAAAATGTGTTAATAGCATTCGTGGGGATCTTTCATTATGATTTTCTGGTAACAGAAATTAGTGTTTCGTGTTTAAAAAGGTTACCTTTTACCAATTAAAAGTGTTAAGTGTTTAACATTAGAATTCACTTAGAGTTCTAGCTGTTAAAACCAGTGAAATAAAATAACGCGTAGCTATTTTATACCAGATGTTCAGTTATAATGTTAATTTTCACCACCCGCTTTCTCACACAAGAAGAGACGGTTTTAGTTGAATGATTTATATGCTAGGCGCGACTGATAGTGACAGAAAAGATTCACGTTATATTTCATTTTGTGTATTTATTATAAGTGCCTATTATTTAATACCATATGATGTCAAACAGACGCCAACAATTTAATAGCTATTAACGACAGGCGATATTTATGTAAGTGCGCGTATGGATAATTGAATAACGATTAAAACTGTATGCTGATCGTTGACCGGGAGCGGGAGGGGAAGAGCTGCATAACTCAACCAAACCTGCACTCGCTAAGCGACGCGCGATAGGATAGGCGTAAGGGAAAACACCTGTGCCGTTTAACTTTAATCAGGACTGACGGAGTGGATAAGAGATCGTCTTGTCCCTGTCTGTGTGCATATATATATATATATATATATATATATATATATATATATATATATATATATATATATATTATTATATATATATATATATATATATATATATATATATATATATATATATATATATATATATATATATATATATATATATATATATAAGTACATAGAATAGTAGCATTTTTCCATAAATGTTTTTTTTATTCCTAGCAGACCTGATCAAGGGCGTCCATCGGTATTTTTCTTCATTTACTGATTGGTTAATGTTGTCTTTTTCTTGGCTTGTGCATCACCAATTTCATTTGTGAGCCAACGATACATGAGAAACATTTTAACTTGTAAATCTAACTGGACTTACAGAACCCAGCAATATTTTTTTTTCAATTTTACCAGCCCACTGGGGTATATAAAATAACACTTATACTCCCGATTTCTGACAGTCGTATTCAAGCGGATTTATCCAGAAAGACGCTGTTTCAGAATCGGCACTCTCCCATAGAGTCAGCCGATAGGATTATCATCATCATCATTTGTAACATTTTTAGCAACCAGATGTTTCCCAATACTGGAAGTATTTTCCTCCTTTTTTAACTGTGAACCTCAAGAGCACATTTTGCTACACTAACTATTCGCAGTGACATTTTATTCATCCAAGGAAAGTTAAAACACCAGATTCTGCGTTCACCTCGCTAGTCTTTATCTTGTTAGAGGATTGACTGGGGCCAATTTGGGAAATAAAACCTGGAATTTATATATTCAGGATAATTGTATTTCCAATGGATATCACCAAGAGTAGGTAAGCGTGATTAAGTGGTCACTGTATGACAGAGAGAGTGAATATTTTTCTTTGTTACAGGAATTTTACCAACATTTGATTTCGCTTAAAATTGTTTACTTTACTGGGTAGCATTTAGTAGGAACTTGTTTCTTTACTGTCTATTCTGTACCATAGTGCTAACCTTTGACCTTTGGGTTATTAACTTTTTGGGTTCTTTTCTCCATAGGGGAAGGGCACATTTATTCTGTTATTTTCATATGTATGTAAATCTGATCTACTTATCAACATCCACTATACTCAGACGGGACTAAAATAACTCACAACCTATCTGTACGACACTGGCATAGGGGTCAATGCTCATCATCCGAGTTTCCCCATCTCATAAGGTTTGTGGCCGATGGCAGGTGATACATTGATCTAATAATGAAGCTGAGCCTAAGAGATGCCATATGCCTTATATCATTCCATATCAAGGACCTTTGCAGGGCTTCTTCCCAAGTAGTCCATTGGCCTTGTTGGGCCTGCTGCACTGCTTTTCGCAACATCTTATCATTCTCAGCTCCTCGGATCTCCTGAACTACCATGTCTCTGCGCTCCCTGCTTGATGCATTGGACCACCGGCTGATGTCTCCATGACAAATAGACGGGGATTTAGCCATTGAGACATCCGATATACTCCAGCTTCTTTCTTCTCAAAACAGAAAGAATAAGCTTCCTCTGCGCATTGGCCTCTTTCAAGACACCCTTTTTTACTATTTTTAGCTCCCCATGGTATTTTTAACATTCTTCTGTCAAACCACATCTCTGTGACCTCAAGTGCTTGTTTTTAAACTAACTGTCCGTGACTCACCTCCATATGTCAGGATTGGTTCTATTTAACTGAAGAACTCTCTTTCTTACTTCCATTAACAAAGAGATATTACACAAAATACTTGTCATGTCATAGAATGCTGCTTTTTCCTGGGATAGTCTGCTCGTCACATTAGAATTGCATCTTCTATCGAGTGCTATAAACAAACCCTTAGTTAATTTTTCTTCATAACACACTGACACTTAATATAAAGTCATTTATTTTTAGTCATTTCGAGCGGTTCTCTTGTGAGACAAAGAGAGAATAGGACTTCTGGTCTGTCATGCATGTCGTACAAAGCAACTAATATGAGGTTGTGTATACAGCGGGCAACCTCATCAAGTACAACAATTAGCTACACAAGTTACTCCTGCAAGGGCGTGTGAATGCTTTGCGCAGGCTCGCTGCTAGTGGGTCAGCTGTAAAGATGGCTCCTTGCTCAGTAAGGACTAAACATTAAGATGACAATAATGATAATGACGAGGCTGTGGAGAAGGCGGAGGACGATGACTGATTGATTGATTGATTGGTTGATTGAATTATTTTTAACCCCTTAAGGCCCAGCGGCCCACTAATGTCCCATCATATATAACTCTATGATATGTTACAATAAAACACGTATTAATCACCACTGGGTCAAATATGGGTAATTTCATAAGCAATTGAAAGGTTTTCAAGTTTATATAAAAATTTACATTCTAAAAAACGTATTGACTCTTAGAAGCATGAGTAAAGTATACAATTTAGTGTTCAGTTGAAGAAGTTCTTGGACCTTAAGGGGTTCAAGACCTTTACATGATGACAATTTCAGCAACATATCTTTAGTTGTTCTTTTTGCTTTCTAAATATTTTTTGCAAATGTTCATAAATTTACTATTTTAATTACACATATTAATTATACAACTGCTACGCCTTTTCCTATCCAGTACTAAATTGCGCGACTGTTGAAACAACGCGCATTTCTTCCAAATATACTTTATTGCGCTGGATCTTTTTGGTGTGTGTGGTTTTTTTTTTTTTTTTAGAAATATTTCTGTCTCTGTTGCTTTTCTGTGTCACAATTTCTAGAATAGTCCCCATTTAAATTAAGCAGTTGGGTTGGGGTACATATGAATAGGTGTCTGCATCCCATATTTATACATTTAGCAAGTGAAGTCTGGTACATGACCACACACAGCCTTGAGAGGACAATGGTCGCCTGAAGGGGATATATATATATATATATATATATATATATATATATATATATATATATATATATATATATATATATATATATATATATATATATACGCACACACATACATACATACATATATATACTTGTGTGTGTCTATTCTGCGCGGTAACAACAGAATAACGAACACAAAACAGACTGCGGAATGAAAATGGATAGCTGTTGTTTGGATAAAATATATTTTAAAAAACGGCTTTAAAAATACCTACCAGAACAGCCCAAGGGGGTAATAAATTAATTTTCCTTTTTCGCGGAATACGAAAGTAATGGCACAACATTCTTCGTTATATTTTGTGTTTCTTATTTTCTTTTTTCACTCTGTTATTGTGGTCGGACCTCACTGTCGTTGATATAGCGTTTGCTCTTTAAGCAAAAAAGACGAAAGAACAAACTGTATGTGAAATGAAGAGTAATTTTATTTACAATACTAAATTAGGGGAGGCTGAATTGATTATGGGACAATCGAATCTACTGTTGCATATGCACGCAACAGGAATTAGCTGATAGCCTTTGGGGTGGCTGCATGCAGCAAGATTGGCGAAGAAAAGTGAAAGAAGGGGAGAAGAGTGATAAAAACAGATGAGAGGAGTACGAGGGTGATAAGAATAATATCTCATGGGAAGATGAAGTAGCAAAAGAAGCACAAGTGATGAATAGTAGACGAAGAATACATGACGTGTAGTAGACGAAGAATACATGACGTGTAGTAGATGAAGAATACATGTTCTGTAGTAGATGAAGACTGTATGACGAGTAGTATAAGAAGAATACATGACCAATTGTAGATGAAGACTGTATGACGAGTAGTATAAGAAGAATACATGACCAACTGTAGATGAAGACTGTATGACGAGAAGTAGACGAAGACTCCATGACGAGTAGTAGACGAAGACTGTATGACAAGTAGTAGACGAAGACTGTATGACAAGTAGTAGACGAAGACTGTATGACAAGTAGTAGACGAAGACTCCATGACGAGTAGTAGATGAAGACTGTATGTGTCACAAGATGGATTTTGGCGTGATCTCTTTCCGATCTCTCTTTCACTACGGCAGTAATCAGTTACATTTTTGTACTGATTTTATTGCGATTTTCCCCGAGTCGCACCCTTTCTTTCTCTGTCCACTGTAGCAGATATTTTGTATTTTCCTTCTTACACCCCTCTCAGAGATAAGTCATCACGTCTGTTTGTTACCCGTCCCTTCCCTAAAACATTTGCAGGAGCGGCTGAGATAATATTATCGACAACCATGTTGGTTAATATCGGCAGCGGCCGACAACAGACATCAGACACTAAATCGCTCAGCGTATTTGCTTAATTGCTAATAAGGCGAGACTGAGCTCGTCGCCAAGCTGGTAATACGGGATGACACATTTTGGACAGTCAGTACTGATATGATTACTTTCGATAAAGTAATAAGATGTTACATCTTACACACACTGCTGAGACAGTTTACCGATGTGTTTGTGAGTTGGTACACAAGGCATCGGAGGTTTGATTGCCATATATGGAAACGTGAACTTTGCATCACGTGCAAAATTATCCCTTGTCGGAATATTTTGAAATTACCCCACCCAACATTTATGTTTGAAAATAATTGGAGCTTTTGTTTAGCTTCATAACAAACAGATGCGGGGGAAGGACAGTCAATATAACCTGGCGCTTTTCACGTCTAACTTCACTGTGAGATTCACGCTTGCCAAGACAAAAGCAGACCCTGCCAGAGAGAAGCCTAGAATTCAGAATTTCCATTTATCAGACCGGACTTTGCGGAACAATCTTGAAGGATTTACATATCCCAGGAAAACCATTGTAATAAGGAAGGCTGAGGAAACTGAAACACACGGAGTCATAGAGGGAATTATCTTATAAAAGTAACGATCCCAAAGAACACGTGTAAGAGGTCTAATCAAGTGCCTTAACTTCATTCATCTGAGCAAAACGTCTGTGGGTCAATATTGGCGTAAGTTGTCATTTTACATTCTATATTTTTCATTACTAACATGTGAACTAATTTGTATATATTACCGTGTCAATATTAATATGTAAAAATCGCTAGTAGATGTCCAAGTCATTTGAGGCTGGCAACTTCATCATATAGAAAGATGATTTCATGAACCACCACTGCAAGGACTGATGACTGCTTTATCGCTAGCTCCTTACAGAGAACTAAAAGCATCGGTAGTCCCAGGTTCCATATAGAGCAGGGAGAGACAGAAAGTATAATACTTACAGTTTCAAACCAGTGTAAATGTCTATGTAAACAAATTCACTTTTAAAGTTAATGAAAGTTTCAAACTTTTCAATACTTTTTTTCAAACAGTGGAGATGTAAATGTAAACATATTCTATCTGTACTATTAACCTTTTCATTTAAATGTAAAATAAGGATAAAGCTATTAAATTTAAATCTAAAGAAAGTTTCTCTCGAGGGATTAAGTTTAATTCTCATCGAGGGTAAATTCTGAGATAGATGGGATGGTAGAATTGAAGAAAGGTGACACATAAGTATGTGTTGGGAAATGCAATACTCAGGAGAGCGTTTCGTTTCTATTCTTTTACCAAAGCTGTTGGTTGTGGTACCAGTGAAGGTACTAATCTCTGGAACAAAGTAAGGGTAGACGTGAACTGATGTAGAAACGCGGGACCAGCTTGACAGTTACTCCTTGGTTGCTCTGGGAACGTGCTGCACCTTTAAGCTCAACCAGCGACGTTAGAACTCCAGTGACCTATCTGCGCAGAACCCATCAGCGGGAGCAGAAACTACTATTGGCAGCTAAGTGAAACCGATAAGCTGCCAAAGTGAACTTTTCTCATAAAACCTACTATCATTCAATGATGAACATTTTCTTTTAAACTATTCAATTATTTTATCCCTTGGTAAAACTAAATTATTATTAAATCTGTTATTTGGAATTATACAAATCTAACTTCGATTCAATCATTTTAAATGTACTGTATGTTTGTCTCAGTCAATTTGCTAAACACACTCTAAACAGATCTTTACCAGAATAATAATAACTCCACTGAGTAAATCAGGGTGGGGGCTTGACGAGCTAAAAAAATAGATTACATGACGAGTAGTAGGTAATGATTGTATGACGAGTAGTAGATGAAGATTGCATGACGAGTAGTAGATGAAGACTGCATGACGAGTAGTATATGAAGACTGCATGACGAGTAGTAGGTAATGATTGTATGACGAGTAGTAGACGAAGACTGCATGACAAGTAGTAAATGAAGACTGCATGACGAGTAGTAGATGAAGACTGCATGACGAGTAGTATATGAAGACTACATGACGAGTTGTATATGAAGACTACATGACGAGTAGTAGATGAAGAATGAAGAATACATGGCGAGTAGTAGATGAAGATTATATGATTAGTAGACGAAGACTACACGACGAGCCGTAGTCGAAGGTTACATGACAAGTAGTAGACGAAGATTACATGACGAGTAGAAGATGAAGACTGTATGCGAGTAGTAGACGAAGATTACATGATGAGTAGAAGATGAAGACTGTATGACGAGTAGTAGACGAAGACTACATGACGAGTAGTAGACGAAGACTGTATGACGAGTAGTAGACGAAGACTACATGACGAGTAGAAACGAAGACTATATGTGGAGTAGTAGATGAAGATTGTATGACCAGTAGTAGATGAAGAATAAATGACGAGTAGTAGATGAAGAATACATGACCAGTAGTAGATGAAGAATATATGACCAGTAGTAGATGAAGAATATATGACCAGTAGTAGATGAAGATTGTATGACCAGTAGTAGATGAAGAATACATGACCATTAGTAGATGAAGAATACATGACCAGTAGTAGATGAAGAATACATAACCAGGAGTAGACGAAGAATACATGACCAGGAATGGATGAAGAATACATGACCATTAGTAGATGAAGAATACATGACCATTAGTAGATGAAGAATACATGACCAGTAGTAGATGAAGAATATATGACCAGTAGTAGATGAAGAATATATGACCAGTAGTAGATGAAGATTGTATGACCAGTAGTAGATGAAGAATACATGACCATTAGTAGATGAAGAATACATGACCAGTAGTAGATGAAGAATACATAACCAGGAGTAGACGAAGAATACATGACCAGGAATGGATGAAGAATACATGACCATTAGTAGATGAAGAATACATGACCATTAGTAGATGAAGAATACATGACCATTAGTAGATGAAGAATATATGACCAGTAGTAGATGAAGAATACATGACCAGTAGCAGATGAATAATACATTACGGGTAGTAGATGAAAAATAAATGGCGAGTAATAGATGGAGATTACATGAAGAGTAGTAGATGCAGAATACATGAAGAGTAGTAGATGAAGAATATATGACGAGTAGTAGATGAAGAATACATGACCATTAGTAGATGAAGAATATATGACCAGTAGTAGATGAAGAATATATGACCAGTAGTAGATGAAGAATACATGACCAGTAGCAGATGAATAATACATTACGGGTAGTAGATGAAAAATAAATGGCGAGTAATAGATGGAGATTACATGAAGAGTAGTAGATGCAGAATACATGAAGAGTAGTAGATGAAGAATATATGACGAGTAGTAGATGAAGAATACATGAACAGTAGCAGTTGAAGAAAACATGAAGTGTAGTGGATGAAGAACACATGAAGAGTAGATGATGAAGAATACATGACGTGTAGCAGATGAAGAATACATGACGTGTAGTAAATGAAGAATACCTGACGAGTAATAGATGAAGAATACATGACCAGAAGTAGATGAAGAATACATGAAGAGTAGCAGATGAAGGATACATGACGAGTAGTATGTGAAGAATATATGACGAGTAATAGATGAAGAATACATGACGAGTAATAGATGAAGAATACCTGACGAGTAAGAGATGGAGAATACATGACGAGTAGTAGATGAAGAATACATGACGAGTAGTAGATGAAGAATACATGACCAGAAGTAGATGAAGAATACATGAAAAGTAGTAGATGAAGGATACATGACATGTAGTAGATGAAGAATACATGACGTGTAGTAGGTTAAGAATACCTGACGAGTTATAGATGAAGAATACACGACCAGACGTAAATGAAGAATACATGAAGAGTAGCAGATGAAGGATACACGACGAGAAGTAGATGAAGAATCAATCAATACCCTTTAGCTCCCCAATGAGCATAAGCTTTCAACAAACACATGCCAAGTTTTCCTGTCCTGTGCCATCCGCTCTCGTGTAATGCTATCAGCAGGTTTCCTCAATGTGTGTCCTATCCATCGCAAGCGTCTTCTTCTCAACTCTTGTTCCGCTGGCACTTGTCTGGTTCATGTCATCAATTCCACATTATTGATCTTGTCATGCCATTTCAATCCTTCTATTGTACGCAAGCACCCATTTATGAAAGCAATATAGCTTTTCGGTTGATGTTTTTGTTTCAAACTTTATTTCCAAAGCCCCTGGGTTGCCTTACGCAGTGTTAGATGAAGAAGACACAGAAGAAGGAATATTCACTGCAGCAAACGGCGAATGAATCCCATTGATCTCATCCCATCTTTGCGTTTGGCCTTTCTCGTGTTTAACTAGCATTAATCTGAGGCTGAACACCCACCGGGAAGTACACATCTCAATATTAAAACTTATCATCGACAGAAGCACGAACTAATTTACACTTACGCGTACACTGCTATACACGGCAATACGTGTTTATTCAAGAAAATTGCATGCAAGTCGATTTCTACATTCTGCCGAGGGGGTTCGAATGCACCGTTCGCCGCAATCTACAAACTTTGACGACGAAAGGATTCTGCTGGTACTTATCTGCCTCAAGGAAAGTCATTACGAGATAAGACTATTTTTAAATACACTAGCTTTATTTAATTAGTCTGGTAGTTCTTTAGGTTATATAATTTTTATACACAAACTACCGTTTTCCCCACCATTATATGACGCAACGGGGTTTAAGACGCACTCGTAACTTAACGAGATGTTTTGGACAAAATAATATTACAGTAGATTAACGTATTTATTCCACTGCACTTATAAAACTGCGTTTATCTTTTGAACAAAAGCATTCCACTGCACATATCACAAATCGTTTCCTTCATAACACATATGGCCGGCACCAGTATCATTCGTGGAAAAGTTCTACGGAAATTCAAATAGTCTCAAACTGGCTACTGCTTTCTTTGGCAACATTCAAGCAGACGTCTGAGAGTGTATGAAGAACAAGAAGATAACGTACCTTAACAGACCTACCTTAGTTTCCCTCCCCCGGTCCAAGTCATATTTACCTGTAATTTATTTGTTTGTAACACTTTAGCAAGGGTTTCAGAAAATTACTGGTATAATGGTTTTAAAAGTAAAATAAAATCATTGGCGAGACAAAAAGTAACAATATGCTTGTTTAAGACAGACATGATCATCACCTTATAAGAAGTAGGGTCACATTTATAGACAGATTTCTGTGGAGTGCATCACATATGTCAGGAAATACTGTATATCAAAGAAAAATTATGATCACTGACCCCTAAGCCCTAAGATATGTAGTAAGAGGTGGCTACCATCAGGGTGAATGTGACCGTCAAAATCAACATTTCGGTTTTGGTTTTTGGACCGGGACCATGTACTTGAAAACCAGTGTTTGACGTGTGCACGGGATATCCAGTTCAACCCCATGTGGGTTAAAATTAGGGTATGTAGTGTTCATCATTCTATATAGCATAATACAACATTGGTTGGTTTTCTTGTGTGTTTGTTCTTCTAGGCTGTAATTTATCTGCCGTTTGTTGTGGCATTGTTTAATGTCTATGGTGTTTATAGTGTATCCTCGTCCACGATCCTAGAGTGATCTCTCTCTACCCTGTAGCGTTTTGGAGGGTTAGTAAGTACAGTATATGTAAAATGGATCTAGAAAATACAGCTGCAAGAACACGTGAGTGCTTTGATGCAGGCTTCCTGCAAGAGGACCAGTTGCAGTGGTGCTGCATGCTCCATAAGGAGCGAAAAGGAAGCTAACGAACAAACGAACGGAGGAATGAATGAATGAATGAATGAATATACGACACGGGATCTTTTAACAATATTGCAAATGCTTTCGATGTGGGATATGCTAATTTTCATTGCTCCAAGGAGTCCAAAACCATGGAGACAGGAATTTGGCGACAGACATAACAGCCTTCTTTTTTTTATTTAATAGGGCGATTGAATTGGAAGACCCTGATCGTCAAGAAAGGAATGCGTGGAGTGAATTAGTTGAAAACATGTCGTCCTCCGGGGGTTGAAGAGAAATTAATGAGTGAATGTTTCCAAAGCCTAAAGCTTGAAATTTTTGGGTTTGTGAATAATATTTGATGCGACATTCTATAAACAGCTTTGCTGATGATAAGTTAGTCTATTTTGATTGTGCAATGTTTACAAATAGAAATTCAAGAGCTTAGAATGGTTGTCCGCTATGTTAATAAAATGCAGGGTCACCAGATTATAGTAACTCAATAATTTTGTGAAATGTTTGTAGGTTAGTCATCTCATCTTATAATCAGAACCTCTTCTACCCCGTAAAACAAGGTGTAGAGGGGACCAAAAGAGCACAACGCTCCTGGGCAAAACATGTAATCACAGTGTCTGGCAAACAGGTGATTAGCCCATTGTGCCCGAACTTGCCCTCATGTGTACTCTCAAACGCTATAAAACCACTAAGCCTTCCAGACTTTATTCCAGCCAAAATGGACAGAGCCTCATAAACCCGAAGGTGTCGAGGAATGTCCCTTCCTCATCTGCCCGAAGGCATTTATAGAGGAACACTCAGAACCCGAAGGTCTGAGGAAAAAGCCAGAGACAATGAGCAGAATCTGAAACGGTGTCGTGAAATATTCTAATCCACATATATAAATTATCAGGTACATATAAAGCCTAACAAATAAATTTAATAAAGAAAAGAGCAATGGTAAAATAACAGTGCTGTCACCAAGAATGTACTCGAAATCCCCTTTGTTTTATGCTTCGTCTGCAAATTGTAACGTTTCCACGTTAAATATAAGCCACTGCATAAATACAAGCGGGTATTGCATTTCTAAGAAAAACATTGAGAGGCACACTGCGTAATGACCTAAATTAATCCTAACATTAATTATACTACGTTACCAAAACGAACGAACAGATGGACTAAAGGATAGAGAGAAGGGAGAGGCAGAAAGCCGAACACGTGCAACACTAAACACGCGTCGCGCGATACACAATTGCTGCCATCACGCGTGTAAGGCCACATGCACTAACTTTATTTCAAATCGACAGTGATAAAATTCACTACCCTTCCCAGAGTTAGGTTTTAAAAAACCTGGAAAACGCTTATTAGAAAAGATGACATTAGATGGGTTTACGTTTGAAAACATTACAGTACCCAGACAGCACATCTTCGAAACAGGAGGTAGAAGAAATTGCATATTTTGAACGCAGCCACGTAGCTCTTTTAAATTTGTATATTTGGGTTCCTTAGGGCTTGCTGACAAAGAATATGTAAAACGTTACGCAAATAGTCTAGGAATTAATAAATTATAACCAAAATAAAATAGTGGGGATGCCTGACAGCATGAAATCATTTCTGCTCATAAAATTTTTTTATAACGTGTTTGAAAAAAACCTTACGTACGGAAATAGCCTACCATGTTAACTCCTAATTGATTGGAGCGCAACAAATATAAGACTAAACACGATTGGTCGGGCTATAAATACTATCGTGTGTTGTTATGGGAAACGAATAGAAGGCGTACTTTTTTGAAAAGATGTGTAGACGTGGTGTGATTGGTTAGAGCTGCGAATATACACAATTCAGAGCGTTAGTTCGAGACCACTAGTTCAAATAAGCTTGATGAAGCAACAGTGCGTTGAAGCCAGCTCATATTTTTGCTAAATAAAAGCCTGGAACATAAGCAGATGGGAATTTGTGCCAGTATTTGTGCCAGAATTCATTGCTAGTCAACGTATCTGTGTATTTCCATGAATTGTGGTAGGTTTGAAATATTCAATATCTTTTAATGAAAATTGAATGTAAAATTGTTAATTTATGCCTGTATATATGTGTAGTTCAGTAGCGAACATGAGGAAAAGCCTATAATGCTCCAGCCTGAACAGAAGGTGTCGGAGGAAAGTAAAACTGCATGGAATGGCCAAACAGTACACTGACACCTAGATTATTGATTAGACAGAAATAATGCTGGAATTGCAGAGGCGTAGTAACCATTAGGGAGGGAAATACTGGTATAAAGTATTTCAGATGAAGCTGACAGTTGGCCTAACGCTCTGAACTCAATGTTTGTGGTGTATTGTGCTCAGTGTAAAAAGAGAGTATAAATTAGTTATGACGTAGAAGGTACATCCTTCTTGTTTTCAGGGACTGTGGTCTTGACGTTATTGAGCAGCACCTGGTCAGAGCTTTGCTGAATCCAGAGTCGGACAGCATACTCCTTGGTCCATTTAGCTATCAGTGAGGTGTCTCCAGAGCCCAGGGGAGAAATCGAGCAGAGGAGTCTTTTCCTGCCGCCATCACGCAAGATAAGCTGATGTGGCCAGCTGAGCTCAACATTATGTACCCCCATCTTAAAATGACATTGTAAAAATAACATTAAGAGGGGAATTAAATTGTTTTAATATCAGGAACTGAGAACATCTCCAATACTAGTTCCAATAAAGACAAACTATTGAAGTCATGATGACAAATACCAACAGAGCTTGAACCAAACAAAACCAGTATTACCTCATATTACTACTACACAACTAACACACATAGGATACTATTAAAAATAGATGTCACTACAAGATTCATATTAATAAATTCTGTACATATAACTTGTAATTAAAATTGATTGTGATTCCTGGTTCCTTTGTATTTGAATCAGGACACATATTCATTCATGACAGCAATGAATACATATTGTTATTTGAAAAGTTATCAGTGACTCCTTTAAGATATCCTTGTAGAGTGTTTTATGTATGTGAGTGTCACAGTGTTGTCAAGTGTAGTGGAATAAATTAAATTGTTTATCTGTCTGTTATTGTTTTGACTTACACTTCATCATACACATACCCTAGACACATAACGTAGTCATCACACTACTCCAGAATAATTCTGACTGAGGTATACATATGTGGCAGCAAGTAAGGTTATATATAATACACTACTCTTATTAGATATATATATACCTTCACAGCTGATCTCAGTCAGTACACTAAGTCCCCTATAAATATTTATAACATCCCACTTCACCACATATATTGGGGGCTCGTCCGGGATTTTGAATCTTTACCTATTAAAAATAGTGGGGGTAATTCACTTCAGGGAATATAAGAATTAAAAGGTATCCTTGGGTGGAATTAAATAAGGTTGAGCTCACGGTGCCTGTGTTGTCCATTAGATATATATTTAGAGATTGAATTGTTGGTTAGACATTGTATAAATTTACCTGATAGACAATGGCGGACCTGGCCAAATTTCGATCTGCTGCTGTTCAGACTGCAAAAGAGTTAGGATTAGATGGGCAAGTTATGGTTGCCTATGTCACTACGGAATGTGACAAATTTATTGAACGCGAAGAAAGAAGGTTTGAAGCCGAAAGAAAGTTAGAGGCTGAAAAAGAAATTAAGAGGTTGCAGATTGAGGCTGAGGCTAAGAAATTGGAAGCAGAAGAAAGAAGATTGACTGCAGAAAGGGAAGAGAAGAAATTAGCTGCAGAAAGGGAAGAGAAGAAATTAGCTGCAGAAAGGGAAGAGAAGAAATTAGCTGCAGAAAGGGAAGAGAAGAAATTAGCTGCAGAAAGGGAAGCAGAAGAAAGAAGATTGACTGCAGAGAGGGAAGCAGAAAAGGAGGAGAAGAGATTACAAAGGGAACATGAGTTACGACTAAGGGAGTTTGAGTTTCAAGGCCATGCTCCTGAAAATGGTGCCAGTCCCTTTGCCTCTGATGCCACTGCTGGCCAAGGAGCCTCAACCTCAGCTATGAATTTTCATTTAGATCATTTTGTTGAGAAAGACGATGATATAGAGAGCTACCTAAATAGGTATGAACTATTAGCTACCACGTATGGGTTAGAGAGAGAAAGGTGGAGCTTAAAGTTATCTCAGGGACTTCGTGGGGCAGCTTATGAAGTTTTTGCAAAAATGAGCAGAGGTGATCAGGAAAATTATGACATGCTAAAGCAGGCTCTTTTGTTAAGATATGAAAAGAATGCAGAATTTTATAGGAAAAAAATTTAGGAATGCTAAACTACTGTCAGGTGAAACCTATCACCAGTTTTCTGCACGAATAGAGACATACTTGGAGAAATGGACTTCTCTGGGGAAAACCCAAGATCTTAAGGAAATGGTCCTTATAGAGCAATTAAGAGAGTCCATGGCTCCAGACCTGAGAAAGTTTCTCATGGAACAAGGTGCAGAGAGGCTGGGTGAGTTGCTAAATGTTGCTGAAAGGTATCAAGCAGCTCAAGCAGAGGTAACAGGTAATAAAAAGAAACAAGTGGATAACTTTAGGGCACCACAGAACTTTAATAAATTTGATCCTAGGGATCAAAACAAAGGTAAGCACCAGTTTGATAGGCCACGGTATGAAAATAAAAATAAATTCCCACAATTCGATGAAAGGAAATATGATGAAAGAAAATCTTTCAACCAAGGAAAAAGGTGGTGTAAGAATTGTCAGATGGACAATCATGACACTGACCGTTGCAGAAGGAAACCTGTGTATATGGCCACCCTTCAGGTCAGGTCGACCTCAAGACAGGAGGAGGATATTATGTTAGATACCACTCCAGAAGAGATGAGGAAGGCACAGGCTGGGGACAAAACACTCAAGCCTTGTTTCAGAAAATTGTCAACTTGTCATACAACTCCAGGCAAGGGAGAATTTTACATGAAAAACAAGTTGATGTATAGGAAGACTGGAGCTAGATCCAAAGGTCAGGGACAGCTGGTACTTCCTAAAAGATATAGGGCAGACTTAATAAGGAGCCTACATGTGAAACCAGATGGGGACCATGAGAAGATAGGTACCATCATTCAAAAGGTGGCTCACAATTATTATTGGCCCAAAGCAAGATGGGACATTGAGAATTTTGTAGAAAGGTGTAGCATAGCACATGAGGGAACACCCACAAGTGGGAACATTGATCAGGACCTGGACACGCCACGGGGCAAAATTAGGCCTGATAATAAAAAGAAAAATAGATTTGATAAAGTGGACCAAATGGAATGGGAAGCCCCTTTTCACGGACAAGCTTCACTTAACTGTTTTACAATGGCCACTATGCGGAGAGTGCAAAAAGATGTCTTACCCCAGGATAAGCCGAAAATCCCTCAATCGGACTTAAACAAACTGGAGGAAGAAGATGTAGAGAGGAAATCTCTCATCAAGAATTTTAAGTGGGAAGAAAGCCCCAAAAGAAAAATTGGTAGCGGTCGTTTTATGCACGATAATTCTGGGAAGAAAAATCATCACTATAGAGCTTCGAGTGGAAGAGACCATACCGGTGCATGGACAAATAGGTCCACAAAATTAAAGGTCCATATGTAGCTTTGTTAAGAACGTGGACTGATGAAAAGGCAGAGGAAAACATTACGTCTTCATACCAATATGTGAATGAGCTGACCACTCGTTTAAAAACTGGCTGGAAACTTGCCAATGAAAATTTGAAACAAGCCAGGAAGAAACATGCTGCCTATTATAACAGGAAGGCGAAAGACAGAAATTTGGCTGTGGGAGAGAAAGTACTGCTTCTTTTGCCCGGGAGTCAGAATAAGTTACAAATTGGATGGCAGGGTCCATATACAGTTCTAGAGAAGGTGTCTAGAACAAATTATAAGATAGATAAGAAGGGGAAAGAAAAAATCTATCATGTGAATCTCCTGAAGAAATATTTGGAAAGAGAACATCAGGAAGAGACACACTTGTTGACCTTGTCCATCGCCATGGAGATGAAAAAGGAACCACTTTCATCATTTGAATATCCATTACACCCCTGTGAGACAGCAGCACAGGTGAAAATCAGTACACATTTAACGAAAACTCAGAAAGAGAGAGTGCAACAGGTTCTAAATAATCATGCAGAGGTGTTAACAGACCGACCAGGGCATACAAACCTATTGGAATATGATATGAAACTGATAGACCCCACACCTGTCTGTATGAAACCATATTCGATTCCGTTTGCTAAGGAGAAAGCTTTGAAGGAAGAGATAGACTATCTGTTGAAGGAAGGAATTATTTCGCACAGTGAATCTTCGTATAGTTCCGGTGTTGTACTCCTAAGGAAGCCCTCTGGAGAACATAGACTCTGTATAGATTACAGGAGACTGAATGCTATTACAGAAGGACACTATGAGTTTAATAGATTGCCATTTGGATTGAAGAATGCGCCTAGTGTCTTCTCTAGAATGATGAGAAAATTGTTGGATGTAAACATTTCGGAGGAACGTAATGAATCCCTGAGTTGCCTCTTTGATTGAGGATATTCCGAATGTTTCATACAGGATAATAAGAAGATTATGGGATCCACTACGAAAACTCTGCTATCACCAGGTATGTGTTATCTCCTCATAACGTACATTTTGAGGGAAATATAATGTTCTCTGGACATGTCAGTGCGCAGACTCAGAGAAGAGAAATGGTGAATACGGGTTGCGAAGCAGCATTAAGACAAGCACTCACACTTGCGGCTGTTCAGTAACATAACCGAAATATATTATTGGTTGTAGAAGTCTGAGGCAGATTTCAAGAGTAGTGCCTACTCTGAATGGACCCAACTACATAAAACCATGATAGCACCACAGCAGAGTAAAGTCAAGTTGACTTACATTTATCTATGTGTATATAGAATAAAGGACTGACATGGGATGTCTGTTTTAAGAGGGGAGGTGTCGTGAAATATTCTAATCCACATATATAAATTATCAGGTACATATAAAGCCTAACAAATAAATTTAATAAAGAAAAGAGCAATGGTAAAATAACAGTGCTGTCACCAAGAATGTACTCGAAATCCCCTTTGTTTTATGCTTCGTCTGCAAATTGTAACGTTTCCACGTTAAATATAAGCCACTGCATAAATACAAGCGGGTATTGCATTTCTAAGAAAAACATTGAGAGGCACACTGCGTAATGACCTAAATTAATCCTAACATTAATTATACTACGTTACCAAAACGAACGAACAGATGGACTAAAGGATAGAGAGAAGGGAGAGGCAGAAAGCCGAACACGTGCAACACTAAACACGCGTCGCGCGATACACAATTGCTGCCATCACGCGTGTAAGGCCACATGCACTAACTTTATTTCAAATCGACAGTGATAAAATTCACTACCCTTCCCAGAGTTAGGTTTTAAAAAACCTGGAAAACGCTTATTAGAAAAGATGACATTAGATGGGTTTACGTTTGAAAACATTACAGTACCCAGACAGCACATCTTCGAAACAGGAGGTAGAAGAAATTGCATATTTTGAACGCAGCCACGTAGCTCTTTTAAATTTGTATATTTGGGTTCCTTAGGGCTTGCTGACAAAGAATATGTAAAACGTTACGCAAATAGTCTAGGAATTAATAAATTATAACCAAAATAAAATAGTGGGGATGCCTGACAGCATGAAATCATTTCTGCTCATAAAATTTTTTTTTACGTGTTTTGAAAAAAACCTTACGTACGGAAATAGCCTACCATGTTAACTCCTAATTGATTGGAGCGCAACACAAATATATAAGACTAAACACGATTGGTCGGGCTATAAATACTATCGTGTGTTGTTATGGGAAACGAATAGAAGGCGTACTTTTTTGAAAAGATGTGTAGACGTGGTGTGATTGGTTAGAGCTGCGAATATACACAATTCAGAGCGTTAGTTCGAGACCACTAGTTCAAATAAGCTTGATGAAGCAACAGTGCGTTGAAGCCAGCTCATATTTTTGCTAAATAAAAGCCTGGAACATAAGCAGATGGGAATTTGTGCCAGTATTTGTGCCAGAATTCATTGCTAGTCAACGTATCTGTGTATTTCCATGAATTGTGGTAGGTTTGAAATATTCAATATCTTTTAATGAAAATTGAATGTAAAATTGTTAATTTATGCCTGTATATATGTGTAGTTCAGTAGCGAACATGAGGAAAAGCCTATAATGCTCCAGCCTGAACAGAAGGTGTCGGAGGAAAGTAAAACTGCATGGAATGGCCAAACAGTACACTGACACCTAGATTATTGATTAGACAGAAATAATGCTGGAATTGCAGAGGCGTAGTAACCATTAGGGAGGGAAATACTGGTATAAAGTATTTCAGATGAAGCTGACAGTTGGCCTAACGCTCTGAACTCAATGTTTGTGGTGTATTGTGCTCAGTGTAAAAAGAGAGTATAAATTAGTTATGACGTAGAAGGTACATCCTTCTTGTTTTCAGGGACTGTGGTCTTGACGTTATTGAGCAGCACCTGGTCAGAGCTTTGCTGAATCCAGAGTCGGACAGCATACTCCTTGGTCCATTTAGCTATCAGTGAGGTGTCTCCAGAGCCCAGGGGAGAAATCGAGCAGAGGAGTCTTTTCCTGCCGCCATCACGCAAGATAAGCTGATGTGGCCAGCTGAGCTCAACATTATGTACCCCCATCTTAAAATGACATTGTAAAAATAACATTAAGAGGGGAATTAAATTGTTTTAATATCAGGAACTGAGAACATCTCCAATACTAGTTCCAATAAAGACAAACTATTGAAGTCATGATGACAAATACCAACAGAGCTTGAACAAAACAAAACCAGTATTACCTCATATTACTACTACACAACTAACACACATAGGATACTATTAAAAATAGATGTCACTACAAGATTCATATTAATAAATTCTGTACATATAACTTGTAATTAAAATTGATTGTGATTCCTGGTTCCTTTGTATTTGAATCAGGACACATATTCATTCATGACAGCAATGAATACATATTGTTATTTGAAAAGTTATCAGTGACTCCTTTAAGATATCCTTGTAGAGTGTTTTATGTATGTGAGTGTCACAGTGTTGTCAAGTGTAGTGGAATAAATTAAATTGTTTATCTGTCTGTTGTTGTTTTGACTTACACTTCATCATACACATACCCTAGACACATAACGTAGTCATCACACTACTCCAGAATAATTCTGACTGAGGTATACATATGTGGCAGCAAGTAAGGTTATATATAATACACTACTCTTATTAGATACGACAGTCATTTGGGCGAAATGGGACACAATTCCCACTATTCTGAACACAGTAACAACTGCAATAGTTTTACTGAACGTTCAAGCAGCAGATTTTCTCATCAAAGGCCAAAAAAAAAAAAAATGATTCGAGCTAGGAAGCAAAGGAGTGAATGTTAAAGTGCATAACAATGGTCATTACACTGTATAGTTAAACATAGATGAAGAAGTTAGTTTAATATACAAGTCAGAAAATAGCTTTTTTATTATGGATTTAAATCACATAACGTAATATGTCCTTTATTAAGAAATAAAGAACATGTACTGGCAACAAACAGCAGCTGTAAGATTTAGCAGCCAAATAGGAACGTTTCAGCAAGTAAAAAAAAGGTGTCAGGCAGGGATGTGTGCTGTCACCGGATCTTTTCAATCTGTACCGTAAAAATATAATGAGATCTCTAGAGGACATGCCAGGAATATTATTCGGCGGACATATTATAAACATCTTGAGATACGCTGATGATACAGTCTTAATAGCAAAAAGTGAAAAGGAGCTGCAGGAAATGGTTGATACAATAGTGATAGAAAGTGAAAATAAAGGACATAGCCTTAATAGTAAAAAGACTGATGTAATGGTCGTCTCAAAGATAAGGGCTTCCCCAGAATGCACAGTCAAAGTAAATGGAACCGTTTTAAAACAGGTCAGTAAATTCAAATACCTGGGAACATTAATAACAACGGATGGAAGATGCATCTCAGAAGTGAAGAGCAGAATAGCTCAGGCAAAAGTAGCATTCTATAAAATGAAGAGTATTTTATGCAACAAGTCTTTCTCATTGGAAGTAAGAAAGAGAGTTCTTCTTTGTTATATAGAGCCAATCCTGGCATATGGGAGTGAGTCATGGACAATTAGTAAACAAATATGGACGGCACTGGAGGCAACAGAGAAGTGGTTTTGCAGAAGAATGTTTAAAATACCATGGACAACCAAGAAGAGTAATAAGGATGTCATGAAAGAGGCCAATGGACAAAAGAAACTTATTTCACAAGTTAGAAAGAAGCAATCCAATTTTTTTGGGCTTGTTATGAGAAGAGGAAAGCTGGAATATATCGTAACTGTGACAAAACGGGGCGGCCCCTATCGATCTTTGTTTCTCTCCGGCAGTATCTGTGACGTACGTCTAGTTCGACAAGTGAATTTTCCCTGATTTGATGGATGATTAAAGGGACTTTAGCTTTTCATAACATTAGAACCCCTGAACATTTGTTGTAACTTTTTGGTTTCGCCAGAGCGAACCGATTCCACCGGGACTCATTTAGTAGGCGGCATGAGATCTAAAGACACTGAGACGATCCCCGAGCAGAGAAGCTAGTTTCTCGCAGGTATTTATCATCTCCGCGCAAACACTAAACCGCTCGCAAGATGGACCAGAGCGGTCAGAAGAAAGACACTGGGGGGGATCTCAGGAAGGACGGGCGGCATGCTATCAAAGACAGTAGTGGTCCCTGAAACGATTTCGCATCTCGGTGTTAAACACGGAACCGATCGCAGTGGGAGCGAACGGGGAAAGCCGACGCAAGCAGCGAGCGAAGATACGAGAGGCCAGGGGCGGCTTCTCTCTTTGGTCTGGCGGTCAGATCCCCAAAAGTCTTCTGAGATCTAAAAAGCTGTCAAGTTTCTCATGTCCCACTCATCTTTCATTTTATTCTAGATATATACAGACCTCGTAGAAATACACTTTATCATTCGCTGGCCAGAACTTAACAGAAGTACTAGCTATATTTGAAATCTTGCTAGATTATCCCATGGATTTTATACATATTTGCAGTGAATTCTATTCTGTGCAAAGCGGTAATATATATATTGTGTAAAGTGATCAGTGGTCTAGTTCAGTCATTCTATTTCACCGGATTTTGTGTTAATTTAAATCTATTAAATTAAACCGTCTCAATAGTTCCAGTTGTAAATGTAATGATATACCTGCTATATTATTTCCAAAAGATAATAGATGTTAAATGCTTAAATTAACTTTTAAAGTCGCGAAGGAATTTATAATTAATAAATTTAGTTAAGTCATATATTTATAAGAGTGTGTTTTAACCACTAAAACTCGCGCAGTGTTTGTTAAATACATAATTAAATACGCGAGCGTATATAAAATAGTCTTAACGGGAAATTCATCGCGCTTTAGAAGGTTATTTGTTTTTCGGTATATTACATGTCTTTTTTTCTTTCATACAGAGTGATCGTAACCTGTGCGATCCCAGCAATAAAGAAATCAATCTAAGCAAAGCAAAGCATAAACAGTGTGTAGAGTTCATCTGACGCAGAACTTGTTGAGACTGTGCAAATTTTTAATCTTTGAGGCGATTCTATGTTTGGAATTCCGCTATCTAACTTATAGCAAAGAAAGCACACTCAAAGACACATTTAACGCACCATCAAGCAAATTAAGTCGTAACGGGAAGAAGAAACCTGGCCCGAGCTTTTGTTAGTTTACTGACTGTAGTGGATTTGATGGTATTTGTATGGTGGTGATATTACCTAGTGTAATGAATGAGGTCAGCTGTGAAGGCTCCTGAGATAAATGTTGATGCGAATTACAGAAGGCCCTTCTTACTACCACTAACGACCTCAAACATATCTTTTTTACTAATGAATGTAGCTACGTTAAAAAGTCTAGGGTACTGAATTGTAATGTGTTGTAGTAGATTACCCACACACACACAGATATTTAATAAGTCTAATAATAATAATAATATAATGTATAACACACTGAACTAACTCAGGCTGTTTTAGTTTTAAATATTAAATTTTCTGTAAATTTATTTGTTCTGATCCAAACGTTTGTTGGTCAGAACATATGAAAGATTATGGAGTTATAAATGGAATGCATAATTATATGACATAATAAAATGGAATGTGATTACAAAGGTAGGTTATAAGTCTAGTTAATATAATTTATATTAGATTGTTCCAGGAGACTAACACTGTATGTACTGTTGGGGTGGTATCATCACACCCAGCCTATGACTGCCAAACATTGTCCATTGACTTATGGGATGAATACAAGGTTTATTTTCCCACAATGGTATGTCTTTTATTGGGTGCTTAATTATTTGAGAAATTATTTGATAAATCAGTTGGTGAACTTCCAGCAGGCCAGATCTCACGTATCTCGACTGCGTCGATCTTGTACAAGAGTCTGGTGGCCCCACCTCTCCGTGCTGGGGGCAATATACGGCTGCTCTGACACACTGTTAGACTGCACTGGTCCACGCTTGTGTATTTTACCACAGCATTCGGCACCGCTTTGGTGCCAAACAGAAACTCACAATTCTGAAACAAAAGTATTGGGTCATGTTTCAGAACTCTACCTCCTGAGCCACTTCTGCACACACCACTACACAACAACACCACACAGACTGGGTCAGATCGCTCTGACCACACAGTACATCTTACCTAGTTGTTTTCATATAGTACCAGTCCCCCAAGACTATCTTGCCTCTGAGATATGTTCAATAGTTTCCTTCTATTCCATAGGATATGTGATATGTTCCACTGATCTCAACAATAGATCCGCCTCCACAGTTTTAGTAGGCGTCCATATATTTTGTTTGTCTCTAGACCCTGAACTGGGGCTGGGGATCTAGAGCGAGCACTTACTTGTCGTAATCATTTTATATAATATGGCAGTATCAATCACTCGAATTATTAAAATGTATAAAAGAATTGCTTTCATTTCTTACCAGAATTCAGAATTGAGAACACAGTTAAATTTGCTAGCAAAACTCAGCTGAGCTGCTGGCTGTATGATGGCGTCCCACTATATATTTGTATACTTCTGAAATCACCACCACTTATTAATTTAAACTGCGTCTCTGAACAGACTTATGTAAATGGCAAAATTTCACATCTCTGTCCCGCTACTATAAAATGCGTTGACCAATCGCCGACTTCCCCCCTTGCTTTCAAATCTCAAACCAAAAGTCACTTCAGTCAGCTCTCAGTCAAGTATGTATTACTGTCTGTTAGTCCGTCTGTCTCTACTTGTTTTTCATACAAAAAACACGCTTGGTTCTTGTACCCCTCCATGCAGTATCCGACACACTTTTGCCTCCGAAGTTATTTTTAGCCACAATACTCCCCCATTTCCCCTCTCTTTAATTACAGCTCGATTTTGCATCTGCGTCTCAAAGCCGCAATTTTTTGAAAATTTAGTGACATTTTTTAACAGTGCAGTCGCTCGTCTGATATGAACAACACAGTCTTTTGTCAATATCTTCATTATTATCTATCCGTCTGTATAATTTAAAGTATATTATTTCTCTGCTCAAGACGGGCCATCAAACTAGCTAGGTTTTATATTCCTACCATTATTATTAAGAAAACGTTACTTTTTCAAGGTTAGTTGGTTTTTAAAAATATGTTCGAGAACCTTCTCCACGGCGTTTTGCCGCGGCATTCAAATAACAATCAAGTATCGTAAAAGTCCAAGAAATGACTGTTTCTGACACGAGCTAAAGTCGATTTCTTGTCCATTTCCTTACTTTATGTCAACTAGGGACGTGAATTTTTTTCCTTTCACCCCCAATTGCGTCTGTTAGCCTTGCGATCTTCAAACACGTGTTCAGTCATATTTTTCCTTTTTGATCTCCGTTTCGTTTCCCCCTCCCGTCTACAAAGGGTAAACGTTTCGTCTGCACTTCCAACCTGTTAGTTTTAAAAGGCAGGTGGGAAAGGCTGGCATGGGCGAGCATGTATCCTAGTATCTTACGCCTTATTTTTAACCCTACATTTCTTCGTTAAATTTTGAGATATTTTAACGTTGTATCATGGGGACATCATCACACATTTCCCCACCTGAGAACATGCACTACGGCAAGTTCCAAAACCAGTGATACACATAGATAAAATGACTCCTCACGCCTGCCACTACTCTAATTTCGATCACAGGAGTGCCGACTGAGGAAATCTGCACCGACATTCAATGACCCTGGGATGTATTCGATAATAAACTGATAAGGTTGTAGTAATAAAGACCACCTCAACAATCTTGCGTTTTCATGCTTAGCCTGAGATAAGAATACGAGGGGCTGATGATCCGTCTGGACCACAAAAGTCCTACCATACAGATAGATTTGAAACTTTTTTATCGCCCAGATTAACGCTAAACATTCTTTTTCGCTTGTGGAATATCCTTGTTCCGCTTTATTCAATTTGCGGCTTGCATAAGCGACTGGGTTCAGTTCCCCATCGGGTGAAGATGACCTTTGCAACAATGCCGCCCCGAGGCCTACATTACTTGCATCTGTTCTCACCACAAAGTCCTGTGTCAAGTCAGGCAATTTGAGAATAGGCTTGCTAGTGAGTTTATCCTTTAACTCTTGAAAAGCTAATTCACATTGCGCAGTCCAAATAATTTTATCTGGAAGTCCCTTGCGAGTCAGATCAGTCAGAGGAGCACAAATCGAGTTAAAATTTTTGATATATTTTTGATAGAATCCGCATAACGACACGAATGATCGCACGTCCTTTTTTGTTTGTGGTCTAGGTGCTCTCTGCAGTTTTTCCAAGTTCTTGGGATCAGGGGTCATGTTACCCTGATATACAGTGTGTCCCAAGAATTCCAACTCTTTGCATCCAATATAACATTTTGTTGGCCTAGCAGTTAAGTTCGCCTCCCTAAGCCTATCAAATAACATTTTTAGAGCGTCAATGTGTTCTTCAAATGTCTCTATGGCGACGAGAATATCATCCATGAAATTCGTGATACATGGGTTATTCAGGGGATCCAACAATTTGCGCATCATCCTTGAAAATACACTCGGAGCATTTTTCAATCCGAATGGTAGCATGTTGAATTCATAATGTCCTTCCTATGTGCTAAACGCTAAATAAGGTCTCACTTCAGGCTTCACTGGAATCTGGTAATAGCCTTTACTAAGATCCACGTTTGAAAAGTATTTTGCCCTGTTTAATCTGGCAAATAACTGTTTTGTGTCTGGTAATGGATCCACTTGTCTTTCTGTGACAGCATTCAGTTTCCTGTAATCTATGCACAGTCTGTGTTCCCCAGACGGTTTCCTCAACAAAACTACACTGGAGCTAAAAGATGATTCACTGTGTGAAATAATCCCCTCCTTCAACAAATAATCTATTTCTTCCTTCAATGCCTTCTCCTTCGCGAACGGAATAGAATAGGCTCTCATACAGATTGGGTTTGAGTCTACCAGTTTCATGTCATACTGTAGCAAATTTGTATGTCCTGGTTTATCTGTTAATTCATCTGTATGTTCCTCCAGAACCTGTTGAACTCTCTCCCTCTGATTTTTAGTCAGGTGCTTACTGACTTTTACCTGTGCGGCTGTTTCACAAGGATGTAATGGGTATTCATGCGAGGTGAGTGGTTCCTTTTGCATTTGAGTTGCGATAGCCAAGGTCAGTAAGGGGGTGCTTTTCTGGAGTGGTCTGTCCAGATACTTCTTTAAAAGGTTTACATGATAAACTTTCTCCTTCCCCTTTTTGTCAATTTTATAGTTTGTTCTAAAAACCTTCTCTAGAACCGTATATGGACCTTGCCATCCAATTTGTAATTTATTCTGGCTGCCGGGTAGTAGAAGAAGCACCTTCTCTCCCACTGCTAATTCTCGGTCCTTTGCCTTCCTATTAAAATATGCTGCATGTTTCTTCATGGCTTGTCTCAAATTATCATTTGCCAGTTTCCATCCAGCTTTCAGACGAGTGGTCAGTTCGTTCACGTATTGATAAGATGAGTGTGGTGAAGTGGGATGTTATAAATATTTATAGGGGACTTAGTGTACTGACTGAGATCAGCTGTGAAGGTATCTATATCTATTAAAAGTAGTGTATTATAGATAACCTTACTTGCTACCACATATCTCTTTATCTCAGTCAGAATTATTCTGGAATAGTGTGATGCTACGTTATGTGTCTAGGGTATGAGTATGGTGAAGTGTAAGTCACAACAACAGACAGATAAACAATTTAATTTAATCCACTACTCTTGACAACACTGTGACACTCACATACATATAACACTCTACAAAGATATCTTAAAAGAGTCACTCATGAACTTTCAAATAACAATATGTATTCATTACTGGCATGAATGAATATGTGTCCTGATTCAACTACAAGGGAACCAGGAATCACAATCAATTTAAATTACAAGTATGTACAGAATGTATTTAATATGAATATTGTAGTGACATATATTAGTACAAATGTTCTATGTGTGTCAGTTGTGTAGTAGTAAAATGAGGTAATACTGGTTTTGTTTTGTTCAAGCTCTGTTGGTATTGGTCATCATGACTTCAATAGTTTGTCTTTAGGGACTATTATTGGAGATGTTCACAGTTCCTGATTTTAAGTCAAGTAAATTCCCCTCTGAATGGTAAATATATGCTGGCTTCAACGCACTGATGCTTTATCAAGCTATTTTAAACAAGTGGTCTCGAACTAACGCTCCCAAGTGTGTATATCAGCGAGACTGGCCAATGAGCCACGTTTCGACAAGTGTTTGAAAAAATGTTACCTTTCCCCGTTCCCCTAACAACCAAGATAGTATTTATAGCCCGACCAATCGTGGTTAGGCTTTCATTTGTTGCGCTCCAATCAATTTGGAGTTTACATGGTAGGCTATTTCTGTAACGTAAATTTTTTCAAACACGTTAAAAAAAAATCTTATGAGCAGAAATGATTTTATGCTGTCAGGCACCCCCAATATTTTATTTTGGGTATAATTTATTAATTCCTGGACTATTTGCGTAACGTTTTACATATTATTTGTCAGCAAGCCCTAAGGAACCCAAAAATACTAATTTAAAAGGAGCTACGTGGCTGCGTTCAAAATATGCAATTTCTTCTACCTCCTGTTTGGAAGATGTGCTGTCTGGGTACTGTTATGTGTTCAAACGTAAACCCATCTATTGTTATCTTTTTGTGTCTAATAAGAGTCTGTTATGATTTATAAACCTAACTCTGGGAAAGGGTAGTGTATTTTATCACTGTCCGTCTGAAAAAGTTAGTGCTTGTAGACTTACACGCGTGATGCCAGCATTTGTATATCGCGCGTCGCGTGTTGCATGCGTTCCTGATTTTCAGCCCTCCCCTCTCGCTATCCTTTTGTCCATCTGTTCGTTCGTTTTGGTAACGTAATATAATTAATGTTAGGATTAATTTAGGTCATTACGCAGTCTCTCAATGTTTTTCTTAGAAATGCAGCACACGTTTCATTGAAGAAGGCGGGTAATAATACAGTAAGCTTTTATATCAACGTGAAAGCGTTACAATTTGCAGACGAAGCAGAAAACAAGGGGGGATTTCGAGTACATTCTTTGTGACAGCACTGTTATTTTACCATTGCTCTTCTCTTTATTAATTTTATTTGTTAGGCTTCATATTTACCTAATAATTTATATATGTGGATTAGAATATTTCATGACAATGAGGTAACAGTCTCTTCCGCCTTCTCATCTGTCCAGGTCCTTAATAGTGCTTCCAATGGACCTTTTATTGGCTTCCCAAATAGCAGAGTTGCGGGAGCCATCCCGGTTGAACTATGTGGTACCTCCCGATACGCAAACAACGCGGCGGGCAGGAATTGATCCCACAGATCCGGTTTTTCGTGTGCCAGCTTCCTCAGGATAGAAATGAGAGTCCCATTAAACCTCTCTACCTGGCCGTTCCCTTGTGGATGGTACGGACTACAATGAAAATGTCTGGCTTGAAATAGCTTAAAAACTTCTTCCGTTAGTTTCCCCTTGAACTGAGAGCCATTATCAGTCAAGATTTGATGCGGGAATCCTAATCGGGTGAATATTGTAAGTAGTGCCTCTGCTACATGTTTTGAATCAATTGATGGCAGGGCTACCGCCTCTCCCCACATAGAACAAGTGTCCACCAGAGTAAGGATGTAACTGTTCCTCCTCTTGGTCCGAGTGAGAGGTCCCACAATATCCACTGCAACCCTCTCAAAAGGTGTTCCCACTATGGGCATTTCCCCTAGAGTTGCAGGAGCAGTCCAGTGCTTTGGAGCTACCCTTTGACATTCTGGACAGGATTTGACATATCTTTTTTATATCCTCCGTTATCCCTGGCCAGAAGTAATGACAAGCTATACGCTGTCCTGTGGCGCTGATCCCCATGTGACCACTGAAGGGAATCGCATGCCCGAGTTCCATCACTTTATCCCTATATGAAGTGGGAAGAACCAGCTGGTTGTGACCATTTGTTCCAGTTCCGGCCTTCCAGTATAATAATTTGTTCTTCATAAAGTATTCCCCCTTGATTGGAGGTGTGTGGCATTTGGGCAATTTTTTAAAACATGGCTTGAGTGTCCTACCCTCAGCCTGCGCCTTCCTCATCTCCTCTGGATGAGCATTTATAGGTTCACCTTCTTCCTCCTTCTTCTGTGACCTGGTCTGCACTGTCGCCATGATCACAGGTTTCTCGGGATTCCCCAAGAAGACGTATCTACACCCCAATATCAGAGGGTACATTGGTTCATCTATCACTGCTGCTCTGATTTCTCCTTCCACATAGCGAGTTTTCACCGTTATCCTTGCGATGGGAAGTGTCATGAGTGGTATGTCCTTAGTCGCCCCTTGTATTTCCACTGTTTCTGTGGTATACTGACTTGGGTCCACTAGGCTAGACTTCACAACTGAATCATAATCCAAACCTGTATCATAAAGGCACCTTATGGTGACCCCATTACAAATAACATCCTCACAAACTGGGGGTGATAAGGTTCCTGCTGTCCATTAGGATTAACCTTTAATCTTTGAGTCCCCGACTTCATTGCAGCAATGTTTGAAGGTTTCCTTCTACAAAATTCGGTGTTATGGTTATCCTTCTTGCACTATTTGCACCATCTTTTTCCTTGGTTAAACGGTTTTCTTTCATTGTATTTTTGGTCATTGAACTGTGAGTTTCTGTCTCGATAGTCATTTCTTGGCCGTTCAAAGTTTGTCCTGCCTTTATTACCCTGTTCTCTATTTTCAAATTTATTAAATGGCTGTGGAGCTTTAAAAGTTTCTATGTGCTTCTTTTTAGTGCCACTTACCTCTGCCTGGGCTGCCTGATACCTCTCAGTGACATTTAAAACCTCCCCCAACCTCTCTGCACCTTGTTCCATGAGAAATTTTCTCAAGTCTGGAGCCATGGACTCTCTCAATTTCTCTATCATGATCATTTCTTTAAGATCTTGGGTCTTCCCCAGAGCAGTCCATTTCTCCAAATAGGTTTCCAGTCTAGCAGAGAATTGGTGGTATGTCTCCCCAGACAACAGTTTACATTTCTAAAAATCTTACGATAAAATTCACCATTTTTTTCGTATCTTAATAACAAAGCCTGCTTTAACATGTCATAATTGTCTTGGTCTTCTCTGTTCATTTTTGCGAAGACTTCATAAGAAGTACCTCTCAGTCCCTGTGATAACTTTAAACTCCACCTCTCTCTCTCTAACCCATATGTAGTAGCTAATAACTCAAAACGACTGAGGTACCCCTCGATGTCATCGTCTTTTTCAACAAAATGGTCTAAATGAAACCCCATAGCTGAGTTTGAGACACCCTGACTAGCTGCAGCATCTGAGGCAAAAGGGCTGGCACCATTTTCAGGAGCCTGGCCTTGTAATTCCAGCTCCCTTAGTCGTAATTTGTGCTCCCTTTGCAACCTTCTATCTTCTGCCTCCCTTTCGGCCTTTTTATTTTTTGCTTCCCTTTCGGCCTTTTTATTTTCTGCTTCCCTTTGCTGTCGTTTTCCTTCTGCCTCAATCTGCAGCCTCCTCTCTTCAGCTAACCTCCTATCTTCCCTTTCCATATACTTATCACATTCAGCAGTTACATACTGAATTAAAACCTGACCATCCATTCCCATTTCCTTCGCCGTTAGCACAGCAGCTGATCTGAACTTTGCCAGCTCAGCCATCACACAAAATAACAATGATCAGGGTAAATTTAATTACTTAATGACAAGTAATTATAATCAATAAATAGGCCAATGTAATTCTAATTAATTAATTAATTAATTAACCAACTGGCTGTGAAGATTCCCCAACTTTGATTTTCCATTTTTATATTTTAAGGGACCCTTTTAAATTTTTACAATTTGTCCCCACTAGTTTAGTTCTCCCACAAGGAGATTCTAATATTTATGATTATCTAATTATCCCTGGACAAGACCCCAATATTGTAGTGGTTTTGATGGTATTTGTATGGTGGTGATATTACCTAGTGTAATGAATGAGGTCAGCTGTGAAGGCTCCTGAGATAAATGTTGATGCGAATTACAGAAGGCCCTTCTTACTACCACTAACGACCTCAAACATATCTTTTTTACTAATGAATGTAGCTACGTTAAAAAGTCTAGGGTACTGAATTGTAATGTGTTGTAGTAGATTACCCACACACACACAGATATTTAATAAGTCTAATAATAATAATAATATAATGTATAACACACTGAACTAACTCAGGCTGTTTTAGTTTTAAATATTAAATTTTCTGTAAATTTATTTGTTCTGATCCAAACGTTTGTTGGTCAGAACATATGAAAGATTATGGAGTTATAAATGGAATGCATAATTATATGACATAATAAAATGGAATGTGATTACAAAGGTATGTTATAAGTCTAGTTAATATAATTTATATTAGATTGTTCCAGGAGACTAACACTGTATGTACTGTTGGGGTGGTATCATCACGCCCAGCCTGTGACTGCCAAACATTGTCCATTGACTTATGGGATGAATACAAGGTTTATTTTCCCACAATGGTATGTCTTTTATTGGGTGCTGAATTATTTGAGAAATTATTTGATAAATCAGTTGGTGAACTTCCAGCAGGCCAGATCTCACGTATCTCGACTGCGTCGATCTTGTACAAGAGTCTGGTGGCCCCACCTCTCCGTGCTGGGGGCAATATACGGCTGCTCTGACACACTGTTAGACTGCACTGGTCCACGCTTGTGTATTTTACCACAGCATTCGGCACCGCTTTGGTGCCAAACAGAAACTCACAATTCTGAAACAAAAGTATTGGGTCATGTGTCAGAACTCTACCTCCTGAGCCACTTCTGCACACAACACTACACAACAACACCACACAGACTGGGTCAGATCGCTCTGACCACACAGTACATCTTACCTAGTTGTTTTCATATAGTACCAGTCCCCCAAGACTATCTTGCCTCTGAGATATGTTCAATAGTTTCCTTCTATTCCATAGGATAGGTGATATGTTCCACTGATCTCAACAATAGATCCGCCTCCACAGTTTTAGTAGGCGTCCATATATTTTGTTTGTCTCTAGACCCTGAACTGGGGCTGGGGATCTAGAGCGAGCACTTACTTGTCGTAATCATTTTATATAATATGGCAGTATCAATCACTCGAATTATTAAAATGTATAAAAGAATTGCTTTCATTTCTTACCAGAATTCAGAATTGAGAACACAGTTAAATTTGCTAGCAAAACTCAGCTGAGCTGCTGGCTTTATGATGGCGTCCCACTATATATTTGTATACTTCTAAAATCACCACCACTTATTAATTTAAACTGCGTCTCTGAAAAGACTTATGTAAATGGCAAAATTTCACATCTCTGTCCCGCTACTATAAAATGCGTTGACCAATCGCCGACTTCCCCCCTTGCTTTCAAATCTCAAACCAAAAGTCACGTCAGTCAGCTCTCAGTCAAGTATGTATTACTGTCTGTTAGTCCGTCTGTCTCTACTTGTTTTTCATACAAAAAACACGCTTGGTTCTTGTACCCCTCCATGCAGTATCCGACACACTTTTGCCTCCGAAGTTATTTTTAGCCAAAATACTCCCCCATTTCCCCTCTCTTTAATTACAGCTCGATTTTGCATCTGCGTCTCAAAGCCGCAATTTTTTGAAAATTTAGTGACATTTTTTAACAGTGCAGTCGCTCGTCTGATATGAACAACACAGTCTTTTGTCAATATCTTCATTATTATCTATCCGTCTGTATAATTTAAAGTATATTATTTCTCTGCTCAAGACGGGCCATCAAACTAGCTAGGTTTTATATTCCTACCATTATTATTAAGAAAAAGTTACTTTTTCAAGGTTAGTTGGTTTTTTAAAATATGTTCGAGAACCTTCTCCACGGCGTTTTGCTGCGGCATTCAAATAACAATCAAGTATCGTAAAAGTCCAAGAAATGACTGTTTCTGACACGAGCTAAAGTCGTTTTCTTGTCCATTTCCTTACTTTATGTCAACTAGGGACGTGAATTTTTTTCCTTTCACCCCCAATTGCGTCTGTTAGCCTTGCGATCTTCAAACACGTGTTCAGTCATATTTTTCCTTTTTGATCTCCGTTTCGTTTCCCCCTCCCGTCTACAAAGGGTAAACGTTTCGTCTGCACTTCCAACTTGTTAGTTTTAAAAGGCAGGTGGGAAAGGCTGGCATGGGCGAGCATGTATCCTAGTATCTTACGCCTTATTTTTAACCCTACATTTCTTCGTTAAATTTGGAGATATTTTAACGTTGTATCATGGGGACATCATCACACTGACACAGAGAGAGAATTCATATTTTCCTGAACAGTGATGTGACTAGTTTTCTCACTGGACTTAAGCCATACCTCACAGATAAAGTGTACCAGCACGCGTAAGAATTTTATTATCAGCGGCAAAGTCAAATAGACCACACCATCCTTACCCCGGTATCAGAAACCGTGCCCTCCCATAGAAACTTTTTATTAAGAAAAGATACACAACTACAGATTCATTTTCCAGCGATTACGGGATCCTTTTATGTGCTGACCGCCTACCCGCTAATCTGGGGCTAGAACTTGAACAAACACTCATACATTTAGTTTGAGGTGTAACTGCTGTTGTGTTATTCTATGGAGTGCAAGATTTTTTCACAATCGGTAAGTGAGAGCAAGATGAGTGAAGGCCTTTACTAGCGCGTGTATGAATGACAGGAAATTAATTCTTTTGTGTAACCATTTTGTTAACTTGCTTACCTGGTAATATATATCTTTTCTGTATACCCTACATTGTTCCTTTAAGTGGGATAGTTGATAATTTGTTAACTCTTTTTAAAACCCCCTCCTTTTCATTTGCTTAGTAAAGGGAAGAACAATTGGGAAGAACAGGATTTCTTTCTACCACCTATACCTAATTTTGTAACACCTCTTTTCAGAGTAATTAACTTTACTGTTAGGTTAACTTACCTACGTTCCTGATAACTATCTATCTTTGAACTGGGTTTATCTTTGTCTAATAAGCGGGACGGGCTTAGTCGATACCAATCTTCTTCACCCCCCTCCCTACCTTGTTATTTGCATTTTTCTGTAAATTTTGATAATTCTTGCTGTAAACAATTGATTATTTTAGTGATTGTCTTTTTTAACTTTAATAAACATCATAAACTTAATAGTTACGGTGTTGGACTACCCAAAGCCCATAAAAATTCCCCTATTTGTTTAAGATAGTTGTATCCACGTCGTCTGTGTGTTTGAAGCACCAAATCGGTGTGAGCGCAGATGTGTGTCTGGAAAACTGGCAAATAATTGTTTGACCAGGAGAGTGGAAGAGAAGATTGAGAGAAACGATTTGTCGTAAATAAGTCTGTCTTTACTCTCCTCCAGCACTCTGTGGAGCATCATATTTAATCTCTACATTTCTATCACTGAGTTTTCACCATCATTATACTCTCTAAACCGGACTACTATTTCTAAGACTCTTTCTCTCAAAATAAATTTACGACAGTATCAGTACATTTGTGGTTCTGATTTTTATTATGTGCTCTCAAGTGTCGCACTTTTCTTTCTTTCTTTCTTTCTTTCTTTCTTCGTTATTTTTCAGCTAAGTAGCAGATATTTTGCATTTTCATTCGTACACAAGGAGAATTAGAGTAAATATTAAGAATAAAATTTATAATTTTACGTCTGTGCGTGTCCTGTCCCTTTGCTAAAACATTTGCAAGGAGCGGCTGAAATGATACATCACAGCCTCGAGGGCACGGCACAGCTTTGCTAAAAGCTTAAACACAGGATAACCCGTGCACGAGGCGGAACTTATGACATAATCGCTTCCGGGCCGACTTGTTATGACAACATTACTTTCTAATAAAGTAATAAGTATTACAGCTTACCCATGTTGTCATGTGTGTCTACCGATCTGCCTGTGAGAGTGTATGCAAGGCATCAGATGTCCATATATGGTAATACGTGACCTTTGCAGGCACGCACCTTATTTCACTTGGGACTATTTTGAAATTAGCACACCCTATCTGCATGATTTGAAATGATTGGATCTTTCTGATTAAATTCACAACAACAATGCGTGAGAAGATAGGAATATAGCCTGACCATTTTCGCAGTTTTATTTCACTGTGAATTTCATGCTCGCCAAGACAACTTCAGAACTCGCCAGAGTGAAGACTAGATTCATAATTCCTTTTTTTAACCGGACCTTTTATTGGAGTACTAAATAAGACTTACAAAGCACAGGAAATCTCTACATTTTAATAAGGAACACCGTGTCTAGGAAAACTGAAACACACGGAGTAAGATAGGGAATCTATTGTCAAATTAAAGACACCCCAGACGAGTGTAAGAGACAGACTCGTCTCTTTTATTCATCTAAGCAACAAGTCTGTAGCCAAGATTGGCGTAAGTAGTGCATTTTTCATTCTATGTTTCATTACTAGCATGTGAACTAACATATATATACCCTTCAAAAGAAGTTAAGGACCATTTTTATTAAGGGTGCAAAGTGAAATGAAAATGAAAAATAAAAACACAGCACTTCAAAATATAACATGACAAGCTTATCAGTGACAGTCAACACTATTTTCATGACGGTTGCATTAACGTGTGTAAAATGACAGCACAGCAATCAATACAACCCTCATTTTCAAAATTAATGAGAATAACACCAAAGGTCAACATTGTCAGTAGCGTGTGTGTCCTCCATTATTGGCGATACTTTTAAGGCACCGCTGTCGCATGGAAATGATGCGCTTGCGAATGAAGCATTGGGGCACTGCCTGCCACTGATGCTGAAGTACCAGAACCAGTTCATGCAGAGTTGCAAGAGATGGCTGATGTTGCTTAACTCGTCGCCCAAGCTCGTCCCAAAGATGTTCTATGGGATTTAAATCAGGACTGTTTGCAGGCCAATCCATTCTATTGACACCCGCTTCTTGCAGGAAAGCATTTACTGCACGAGAACGGCGTGGTCTTGCATTATCATCTTGAAGGACTGCATTGTGCCCAATAACTTGCAGGGCTGGGATGGCAAGAGGCTGTAGAATCTCGTTACGGTAGCGGTCACCATTCAGATTCCCAATCACATGATAGAGGGAGTTCTGTGGAGTAAACTAATGCCTCCCCACATCATCACTGATCCAGCACCATATCGGTTACGTTCGATGACTGCAGCATCACTAAAGCGTTCACCACGACGCCTCCATATGCTGTTTCGTCCATCTGTAGGCTCCAAGACAAATCGGGACTCATCCGTGAACATAACGTTAGCCCACTGTGCACGTCGCCACTGCACGTGCTGCATACACCATGCTAACCAAGCTGCTCTGTGGGCAGCAGTCAAGTGTGGTCGAATGGCTGGACGACAAGCACGAAGGTTGGCATCGTGAAGGCGATTCCGAATAGTCTGATCACTGACTACAGTGTTGGTAGCATCTCTGAGGAACATTCTGATAACATTTGCACTTGCAGTTCTCCGTTGCAGTGCTTGCCTCTGAATTAAGCGATCTTCTCGAGGTGTATTGACTCTAGGACGACCTGTGCGTTGCCGTTCCTCGACGATTCCAGTCTAAGCAAAGCGCTGCTGCAGTCTGACAATAACGGAATGAGATACTGCAAGCCTCTGAGCGACATTTCGGACAGTAAGACCTTCCTGCAACCACGCAATGGCTCTTCCTTTATCCACAACACTCAGCTTTCGTCGTTGAGGCATACTGTTGTGCAATGGTTATGCAGCACTTGTGTTGCTTATAAAGACAATTTTGTGAGTACAGCTCAAGACCAACACTATAGTCTCCCACATGCATCACGCATTTTTGGAATAGCAGGTATTTTTTTCATGCTCATATATTAATAAAAACACCTACATTTTGGCGTCTCAGCAGCATTTTTTCAGCGTGCTTGCTGAGCTGAACACTAGCCACACGGTATGCTGGTGGCCCATGCAGCACGTGTTGAATGTTTGTCGTTCGAGAAAAATCAATGTCAGATTAATTGCTTATGAAATATAATTTTTATAATTTTTATTATTTTTGGGTCATTTTCACCTACTGGTCCTTAACTTCTTTTGAAGGGTATATATATATATGTGTGTGAATTTTAATGTGTGAAAATTGCTACAGGACGCCCAACTCATTTGAGACTGGCAACCTCAGTATCTAGAATGATGATTCATGAACCACCACTGCACGGGCTGGTGATTGCTTTATTGATAGTTTCGTAAAGAAAACTAAAAGCATAAAGTAGTTCCAGGTTCCCTATGGGGCAGGGAGGGACAGATGAAAGAAATCATGTACATTCTAAGTATAATACTTACCGCACATTTTCAAAGTAGTGTAAATGTCCCTATAAACATAGCCACTTTAAAAGTAATGTAAGTTTTCAAGCTTTAAACCGGTGTAAATGTCTAAATGAAAATATTCATTTTAAAGTAATGGAAGTTTCAAACTTTTCAACATAAATGAAAACATATTCAATTTATATTATGAACACTTTTCAATCAATGGAGATGTATATGTAAACATACTCTATCTGTATTGTTAACCTTTTCATTTAAATATAAAGTAACTATGAAAGCTATTCTATTTAAATGTAAAGAAAGTTTTATCCCGAGGGATTAAATTTAATTTTCATCGAAGGTAAAGTCTGAGTAATTGGGATGGTGGTATGGGAAGTTAGGAACCCATAACTATGGGGTGGAAAACGCCATACCCAGAAGAGCGTTTCGTTCTATTCTTTTACCATAGTTATTGGTGGTACCAGCAGAAAGTACTTTCTCTGGAACAAGAAGGTAACCGTGGCCTAAGCTTTAAGACGAAGGACGCACGTGGTAGACTCTCCTTGACATTTCTGGCAAACGAGCTACCCCCGACAACCTTGATCAGAGACGAGCGGGAGCAGTGTGAAAAGTACCAACCCATAAGAAGGAGCAGAACCATCATTGGCAGCTAAGTTTAAATATATGCTGCCACTTGAACTTCTAGAAATATCTCACATTCCCTAAAGACTGTAATGATAACTTTTCTTGATTCATAACTATTCAAATTATTTTCTAACTATTAAAACCTAAAATGATTATTAAATTTTGTTATTTGTAATGTTACAAATTTAACTTCGATTTAATCATTTTAAAGTTACTGCATGTTTGTCTCAGTCAATTTACTACACACACTCTAAACAGAGATATACTAAAATAATAGAATTCCACTGAGTAAATCAGGGATGGGGGCTTAAACGAGCTGAAAGTAATAAGTGCTTAAATCCTTCACAAAAGCGTCGGCAGAATTACAGAGTTAGCATACTCAGCCAAAGCACTATTGTTCTCGCTTATTCTGAATAACTTGTGAAGACTCCCTTTGTAATAGAAGTGTCATCACCCTTCTATCTACATCTCTGCCAAGAGTAATCTTGTGCGAAGGTAGATACCTTTGAAGCCCATATTAGATACTCTTGAGTTTTGGCCACTGTTGGACCCCTACTGCAAAGCAGGTGAGGCAATACCGTCACAGTAACAACAGGTAAGACTGAAGGTAAACGAGATGGGGGAAGACAAAGAGAGCAAATAATGGACAGTTTGACATCGTGGCATGGAAAGAGGTCAACAACAGAATTGATAAATGGTACTGGAGAGACATGATAACTGGAGAAGAACGTAATATGGTCGTAACAACAGGTAAGATTTAAGAACAAAGAGATAAGTGACAGGAAAAGAATTGTGGAGAGACATTGATCTCCTCGCCACAAGGATGGTACTTGAAGAAGAACGTAATCGTCGATATGAAAAGAGAATGAGGTGCAATGAATCTGGCGGTTGATATGAAAAACACTGATGTTCTTCGATGTCGTCAAAATAAGTCGTCAACGTTAGGATTAAGTTAGGATTTAGAGTTAGGCTTCTTCTTCTTCTTTGATCCTTAGCCGCCGACAGTCAAAGCAGTCAGTGGCCATCACGCCTAGTGGCGTCTTGTAGGGCAACAACAAATTGATTCCACTTTGCTCGGTCGGTGGCCATCCTTCGTACAGTGCCCCAACTCTGGTTCATTCTTTGCATCTCAGCCTCCACAGTTGTCCGCCAGGTTGTTTTTGGTCGGCCTCTCTTTCGTTTTCCTTCAGGGGTCCAAAGCATAGCTGTTCTTGTGATGGCATCGGGGTCTCTTCTGAGGACATGGCCAACCCAGCTCCAGCGTCTGCCAGCTATGATGGTGTGCATGTCCTCTTGCTTGCTCCGAGCAAGCAGATCTTGGTTGGTGATGGTATTCGGCCAAAAGATTCGGTGAATTTTTCTTAGGCATGTTATGTGAAAAGAGGACAATTTCGACATTTCCTTCTCTGTAACTCTCCAGCATTCTGCACCATAGAGAAGCACAGAAAGCACACAGCTCTGATATAATCTTATAGAGTTAGGTTTAGGATTCCTAAACCTAATCATAACCATAACACTTATTACTGCATTTCTGAATTCTTTATTTTTTTTTTCAAGTCGTATCGACAACACAGCCCTTTTTTTATTTTATTTATTTCAACCCATTATAACAATTGGCAAACCGTTTATTGAACTTTCTAGTTCAGTGGTTCTTAACCTTT